>ML371703.1:0-85672 GCA_005239525.1 Nicotiana knightiana | reverse complement strand
TATTTGTTTGGTGATATACTTTTGTAGTTTTGTTTTATTATCATCAAAAAATAATATTCTTAATTATGATTTATATATTTTTTAGCTTCAAGTGCAATCATGCCCCGTGCTCGGTTGGACATTTTCAGAGAAGATTTGCAGCCATTTTCAAATAATATTCTTACTTGTGAATGTACTTGTGAATAAAGCCATTCAATATATTTAAGGGGTAGTACTTGTGAATAATATTTTAATGTGTTAAAAGATTGTATTGACAACATGGGAAAACTTAATGACTAATAACTCTAGTCTAGTGATAATTGAATATAGTAGCCAATACAATGAGCATGTTTATTCAGTGAGCACTGAGCAGCGTTGAAGTTGTCAATACAATGAGCATGTTTTTTTACTTTTGTAGTTCGTTGTTCTTTATCATCACCAAATATTAAACCGATACCATACCGAAATCGTACCGAACCGAAATAAGAAATACCGAACCGTACCGAAATATTTTTGTACGGTATTTGGTATACACAATTGAGAAACCGAATACCGAAAGATTGAATCGAAATTCTTAAGTACCGAACCGAAGTACCGAATGCCCACCCCTAGTATCATTAGTTGAAGATTCGGGACGCAGATATCTCAAAGACTGTTATCAAGACACGGTATGGTCACTACGAGTTTGAACAACATCATTTATGCATCTGATGAACAATGTATTCCAAAACCATATCTCGACTCATTCGTCATCGTATTTATTGATGACATCTTGGTATATTCTTTCAGCCGGGAGGATCATGAGCAGCATTTGAGGATTGTGCTTCAGACCTTGAGGGAGAAAAGACTATATGCAAAATTCTTCAAGTGTGAGTTTTGTCTTGATTCAGTGGCTTTTATGGGTCATGTGGTGTCTAGTGAGGGGATCAAGGAAGAACCGAAGAATATTGAAGCAGTTCAGAGTTGGCCCAAACCGTCTTTAGCTACTGAGATCTGAAGTTTCCTTGGGTAGGCAAGATTTCGTAAAGTATTTTCATCCATTTCCACACCTTTGACTAGATTGACCCAGAAGGGTGCTCCTTTCAGATGGTCTGAGGAGTGTGAGGTGAGCTTCAAGACCTAAAATTTGTTTTGACTACATCCCCAGTGTTGGTGTTTCTTATGGGTTCGGGGTCTTACATTGTATATTGTGATACGTCACGTATTGGGCTTGACGCGGTGTTGATGCAAGCCAGTAGGTAATTTCATACATGTCTCGGTAACTGAAGGTTTATAAGAAGAATTATCCAGTGCACGACTTGGAGTTTGCAGTTGTTGTACATGCATTAAAGAATTAACGGCACTATCTCTACGTTGTCCCATGTAAGGTCTATACTGACCACCAGAGTTTCCAGCATCTAATCTAGCAGAAGGATCTTAATTTGTGTTAGTAGAGATGGTTAGATTTGTTAAAGGACTATGACATCACTATTCTGTATCATCTCGAGAAGGCCAATGTGGTGACAGATGCCTTGAGTAGAAAGTGGAGAGCATGGGTAGTTTGGAATACTTATCGGCAGTAGAGAGACCACTAGCTGTGGATGTTCAGGATTTGGCTAATCAGTTTGTGAGACTGGATTTTTCGCATCCTAGCAGGACTCTCTCTTGTATGGTTTCTCGATCTTCTTTATGTGAGCACATCAGAGAGCGTCAGTAGGATTACCCCAGTTACTTGTCCTTAAGGATACGGTGCAGCACGGCGATGCCAAGGAGGTTTCTATTGGAGATGATGGGGTGTTGCAGATGCAGAGCCGGATATGTGTGTCCAATGTGGATGGGTTGCGTGAGTTGATTCTTGAGGATGCCCACAGTTCGCAATATTCCATTCATCCGGGTGCCTCTAAGATGTATAAGGATTTGAGGCAGCATTATTGGTGGAGAAGAATGAAGAAATATAGAGTGGAGTGTGTGTATCGATTCTTGAACTATCAATAGGTGAAGTACGAACATCAAAGGGCGGGCGGTTTGCCAAAGACTTGAGGCTCCTGAGTGGAAGTGGAAGCGTATTACCATGAATTTAGTTGTTGGGCTCCCACACACTATGAAGAAATTTGACGCAGTGTGGGTGATTTTAGATAGGCTGACCAAGTCGGCACATTTCATTCCGGTAGTGACCACCTATTATTCGAAGCAGCTGGCTCAGATCTATTTCCAGGAGATTGTTCGTCTCTATGGCGTGCCGGTGTCCATTATCTCCGATTGAGGAATGCAGTTCATATCACATTTCTGGAGAATCGTGCAACATGAGTTAGGCGCACGATTTGAGTTGAGTATAGCATTTCACCCCTAGACAAACGGGCAGCTTGACCGCACCATTCTAATTTTGGAGGATATGCTACGCGCCTGTGTTAAGGATTTCGGGGTTCACGGGATCAGTTCCTACCGCTTGTTGAGTTCACCTACAACAACAACTACCAATAGAGTACTCATATGGCTCTTTATGAGTCCCTGTATGGGAGACAATGTCGTTCTGTTGTTGGCTGGTTTGATCTAGGTGAAGCTAGGTTGTTGGACACTGATTTGGTTCGGGACTCCTTAGAGAAAGTAAAGTTGATTCAAGATTGTCTTCGTAAAGCACAGTCTAGACAGAAGAGTTATGATGATCGGAAGGAACTTGATGTAGCATTTATGGTGGGAGAGAGGGTTTTGCTTCGGGTATCACCCATGAAGGGTGTGATGAGGCTTAGGAAGAAGGGAAAGTCGAGCCTTAGGTATATCGGTCCTTTTGAGATCCTTGAGAGAGTTGGTGAGGTGGCCTACAAGCTTGCATTGCCACCTAGCTTATCGGCAGTTCACCTGGTGTTCTATGTTTCCATGCTCCGAAAGTATTATGGTGATAGTCCCATGTATTATATTTTAGATCAGTCCAATTGGACATGGATTTGACTTATGTTGAGGAGCCGGTGACTATCTTGGGCAGACAGGTCCGAAAGTTGAGGTCAAAGAACATTGCTTCAGTGAAGTTTCAATGGAGGGATCATCTAGTCCAGGAGGCGACCTGTGAGACCGAGCACAACATGCAGAGTTATTTTCCTCACCTTTTCATTACTTCAGGTATGTCTCTATGCTCGTTTGAGGATGAACGTTTGTTTTAAGTGGGGGAGAATGTAATGACTCGGTCGATCGTTTTGTGTATTTGAGTCTTGTTTCCCCTTTTATGCTTCAAACTTGTGTATTTGTGGTTTTATGACTTACGGTGTTGGTTATTTTCGTTTGGGAAGGTTTTAGGTTGATTTGGACCCTTTGATTCTTGGTTCATAAGCCTAAGTTAGAAATATTTACCAAAATTTGACTTTTGTGAAAGGACTCCGAAATGGTGTTTTGATGGCTTCAATAGGTTTGTATCGTATTTTGGACTTGGGCGTATGCTCGGAATTGAATTCGGAGGTTCGTAGGTTGATTTATGTTGTTTTTCCAAAAGTTGGCAATTTGAGATTTAGAAGATTTCCCAAGTTTGACCGCAGGTTGAATTTTGGCTATCGGGTTTCGAATTTTGTTTTGGGACTTGGAATAGGTCTGCTGTGATATTTATAACTTATCTGAAAATTTTGGTGTCATTTGGGGTTGATTTGATAGGATTCGGACTCTTGGTTGCAATTCTAGAGGTTCTTGAATTTTTCTTGAAATTTGTGTGTTTTGATATCTGATTCGTAGTTCTAGATATTATTTTTGTGTTTTGATCACATGAACGAGTTCATATGATATTTAATACTTGTGTGGATGTTTGGTTTGGAGCCTCGAGGGCTCGGATGAGTTTTGGACGTGTTTCGGAAAGGTTTGGACTGAAAATAGGTTGTTGGCATGATGGTGTGTTGGTGTCTGTGATATCACAACTGCGAGCATCAGCCTCGCGATTGCATAGTGAACAAGTGAGGGGAAGGTATCACAATTGCGACGCCTCATTCTCAATTACGAAGATAGGCTAGTCCAGGTTAGGATCGCATTTGCAATATATTTTGTCGCATTTGCGATGGGGACATGGTACACAATTGCGAACCCATTGTCACATTTACGAAGTTCCCCTAAGGCTGTCAGTAGCCGCATTTGCGAGATTTTCTCTACAATTGCACGATTTCGCAATTGCGAACCTAGTGTCATACTTGCATCATCTGAAACTGATTAAAAAGGTGAAAAGTCGATTCCATGCCTCATATTTAGATTTCACAATCTTTTCTTATATCTCCATGTGAGTGTTACATTTAGATATTTTTTTAAATATTTTTTCCGAAACAGCTACACGCGCTTTAGCCTCCTTATATCACCGTGTGGCTTCAAAGTAATTCCCTTACTAGCAACACGCACATATATCTCACCTTATGTCACCGCATGCACCTCAAACCCCATCCTTATACTGCCGCATGCACATCAAACCCCATTCTTATACCGTCGCAGGCACATCAATATCACAATACAGTAACAACTCGCACCACATGTTTCCATATGCCACAACTTACCAAAATCAACAATACCAATGTTATCACAACATATAGCACAAGTCTTAACCACAATGTGTACAAGAATCTCAAAAATAACAAAATGAAGTGAGAAATATTCAACAAGGAAAGATATCTCAACAATCAACAACTCCAACCTTACACGCTCTGTGGAACATTGTTACCTATCGTTATATAATGTATTGTATTGTACCGTATTGTATCGTTTTGATAGATACAATGTTTGGATAGATTGTATCGTTTGCTGTTGTTAAATAACATATTTAATGTTTGATTTGACTGTATTGTACTGTACTGTACTGCTAAGTTTACTAAAATACCTTCAATTATTTTAAATACGAAGCTTATTAAGAATTACTCATAAAAATAATTTATTTATTTGACCTCTCCATCTTCCTCATAGGGAATCATCATTCTATTATAATAGAGAAAGCCCCAAATTGGTTTCATACAAACAAAAAAAAGTTCACAGCCCCATCAAAACATAGTAGACAATGGACCTTGAGTTCCTAACCTTTAATGTGGAAAACAATTCATAACTTAAAGTGCATAATATAATAAAATTTTCTAACAACATGATATATAAAATTCATATTGATATAGTCAAAGTCTATAAAATCCTCAATAGCTAAAGCATAAATAATATTAGTCTAACTCAATTGCCAGGTGACGGCATCAAGGTTAGAAAAAGTAATTTGCGGTGTTCCAATGGACACCCAATCAGTGCACGACACAAGCCTGCATGTTTTCAAAGAAATATATAAGCTTTCATGTGCATAATAGGCTCTAAATCCCATACTTGTACCATTTGCCATATCTCACTCTCAGGAATAGGTGGCATAGTTGAAAGGAGACTGATTGCATTAGCTAAATTATTCATCCCACCTCTCACCATATCAGCCATGCCTTCAAGATGATCTTGTTTATATTTTTTATTCCTGCTAGAAGTCGGTACCTCTGAATATGCATTCAATCGTGTGTGCAGTAAAAGTTCCACCAACCTTGTTTCCAAGTGTGTGCTCATGATAGAATGCATAAATTAAGGCATCATCCATAGCATTTGACCAAATACAAACAAAGTGTTATCTGAAAGATTTGTATTGCTTTAGGATGTCTTTGGCCTTTTCGGCGTATTGATAACAACATAATTAAGAGATACTCATAAGACTTAATGAAAACTTTATCAGACATAATAGTTATAGAAGTCATAAAATAAAGTAAATGCATAGTGCATAATATTTATTATTCAAATAATAGCTACGAAATTACTTTCAAACAACATCAAATAAATAAACACAAAAAAATTTGTTGACTTTTTCTCTCCTAGAAGACTAAACTTGATAATTAGTCCACATGTCAATTAATATGCCATCTCCAATGTAACGACCCGACCGGTCATTTTTTGTTCTAGGACCCCGTGCCCCTAAATGAGACTTCTCGTAGTTATTTTTACTGATTTATGACTTGGGGGGACGGGTGGTTCGAGGTTTGGAGGAGTTTGGAGTGGTATAGGAACACTTTGTTCCTTAAGGTTCGCCTTTAAGGCCAAGTTTGACTTCGGTCAATATTTTTGGTAAACGACCTAGGAATCGAGATTCGAAGGTTCCGGTAGGTTTGTATGATGATTTCGAACTTGGGCGTGTGCTCGGAACGGGTTTTGGATGACCCGGGAGCGTTTCGGCGCCAAATAGTAAAATAAGAATTTCCTTAAGTTCAAATTGAGGTATGGAACGTGTTTTGTGTTATCGAGGTCCAAATGGAATTCTGAGACCGGGAATAGTTTCGTTATTTTATTTATGACTTGCTCGCAAAATTTGGTGTCATTCCGAGTAGTATAGGTACGTTTCGGCGTGTTGAAAGTGAATTCAAGAACTTAAGTTCTTAAGTTTGATCCAATAGGTTTTGGGGTATGATTTTTAGATTTAGCGTTGTCTCAGACGTTCTGAAGGCTCGAGAAAGTCTGTATTATGATTTAGGACTTGTTAGTATATTTTGACGGGGTCTTGGGTGGGCCCGAATGCCATTCAGGCATCGCGCGAGGCAAAAACCAGCCTTAAAAGACTACTGGTGTACGAGATCTAGTGTGACCGCACCTGTGAAGGTATAGCCACAGGTGCGAGACCGCTTCTGCGGTCCCAGCCTCGCAGGTGTGACTCCAGGGGATGTTGCCCAGTTCCGCATGTGTGGATCAATTTCCGCAAAAGCATAGCCGCAGGTGCGGTCTCCGCTCCACAGATATGACCACTGACCCCCCCTCCCTCTTTTTCGAGATGCGAGATTCTTATTGCAGATGCAAGGCTGCAGGTGCAGTCCTCGAGCCGCATGTGCGGAAAACCTGTACGCAGTGAGGTCGTCTTAAATGCGAGACTTAGCCATTTTTAACCATTTTTCATCATTTTGGGCGATTTGGAGAGCTGGTGAAGAAGGGATTCGACCTAGAAATTGTAAGGTAAATAATTCCTACCATGAAGTGAGTTTAATACTTGAATTCTTGGGTAGATTAACACCTTAAATTAGTAGAAATCATGGGTTTAGAGCGAAACCTAGGGTTTTGATAAAAAACAAGAATTTACCTAGAAATTTGTTACGAAATCATACAAAAACAATATAATATTGATCCTTAGGCTATGGTAAGTATTTCCTCCGAAAATTTCTAGAATCCGAGCATGTGAGCCTGGGGTGTATTTTAGGATTTTCCAATTTGGGTTGAAATGACCATTTAAGTAGGAGAATTATGGACTTTTGAGAATATATTGACTTGTTAATGTGATGTTTGCCTAGCTTCGAGTTCTTGGGCGATGAATTTGGAGTTACGGGCGCGTTCTTGACCCGGAAAGTAGGCTTGACACGAGGTAAGTCTCCTTTCTAACCTTGTAAGAGGGAATCGTCCCCATAGGTGAATATAAATAATTGCATGTCTTTCTTTGTGGAGGCTACGCACGCACGAAGTGACGAGAGTCCGTGTGTAGCTACTATTATGTTATGTCGGGGAGTCTAGGATTCACAAGCATGTTGTATGTGTCGTATCTATAATCTTAAATGTTAATTTAGGTTACCTAATATCCTTGAATTATTAAGTGAACATCTAGGAGGTTACATTCTGAAATTTATATTATTGAATCCTTCTCTGTAAGTATATTCTCTATTGAATTCCTGATTTCCTGTTAGTTAGGTATATGTATACGGGTACCCGCATCGCAGGTATGATTCGCGAGCGGTGTAGCCCAACTATTATGTCAACCGCGTCGCATGTTCGATTCGTGAGCTGTGTAATAGATACATCTATGATTTGAGCAGTTCGACCCTTCAGCAGCGCACATTTATTTTCGCGTTGTGTCACCCGTACGTTCACGGCATGTTATGTGTTTGTTAGATGTTGGGTGTCTGTGATTATGTATCTGTTAAATACAATGAAAAAGGAAAACTAGGTAATTTGTATGCTAGAGAACTTGACACATAAAGGTATTTGTAAAGGATATCTGATGTTCATGTCTTTATTATTATTCATGATTTCCATCCCTACTTAGCCTTACATTTAAAACATATCATTTTGACCCTAGTAAGTGTCACGTCGTCCTCTTGTTACTACTTCTTCGAGATTAGACTGGATAGTTACTAGGTACATATTTTTTATGTACTCATTCTACGCTCTGTACTTAATTGTACAGGTTCTGAAGCGGGTGCACCTGGGTATCAGTCCGGAGTTCGTCCCTGATATATACCTGGTCTAGACTCCATGGTGAGCTGCTCCTCTTGACGACCCTCAGCAGCACTATGGAGCCTCATTTTGTAATTTCTGTCTATTCTTGTTCAGACAGTAGGGAAGTCTATTACTTCTTTTGTTTTTACTCTACTAGTATGCATCTAGAGTTGTGACACTAGTTCCTAGCACACACATTAGTAGACATTATCTTTGGGATGTAAATATTAAATTATAACTTTTATGACTATTTCTATTAAAATTGTCTAACTTATTCGTTTTTTCCCAATGTCCAAAAATCTAGACCAAGTAAGGGTTGGAAATGTTTTGGTAAATTAAAAGAAACTCACTGGTATATTTATATTGGCTTGCCTGACTACGGTGTTGGGTTCCATCGTGACCTAGGTTAGGATTCGGGTCATGACAACATGGTATCAGAGCTCTAGGTTCACGTAGGTCTCACAAGTTACAGGCAAACCCAATAGAGTCTTGCGGATCGGTACGGAGACGTCTGTATTTATTTTCGGGAGGCTATAGGGTGTTAGGAAACCTCTCTTTATTCATCTTATATCGTGCAGTTGATGGTATACTAAATCTCACTCTTCTATTCTCTCACCGATTGTGAGGACACGCGCAGCCGATGATCCGTACCCAGGAAGGGCCGTTACCCCCGTCATCCGAGGCCGCGGCAGAGGTCGGGGGAGGGCACCGGCCCGAGGTAGGGGACGAGGGCGTCCCAGAGCTGTTCCAGTTGCACCGCCAGCGGATCCAGCAAAAGATCCCATTAGTGAAGAGCAGGGCGAGGTGCCCCCAACAGATCCTACCCCGTTGGACTTTATGAGGCACCAGAATTCCAGGAGGTCATGGGCCGTATGATGCGGTTCATGGACACCATGACTCAGGCTGGTTTATTTCCAGCGGATCTGGCCACATCTCAGGTGGGAGGGGGGACACAGACCCCTACTGCCCAGGCCGCAGAACATGCAAAAACAGTCTATTAGACCCCGGATACACTTCCCGTGGGCGGGGTTCAGCCAGTAGCAGCAGCAACAGCAGCATCTGAGCCCAGACCAGCTTTGGACGGCAATCCGCAGAAGTTATTAGGCAGATAGATCCGACTGCACCTTCCTTTCTTCGGAGATGAGAGTCATGAGGATGCCAGAACTTTATTGATAGGATGCCTAGGATTCAAAAGCATGTTGTGTGTGTCGTATCTATAATCTTAAATGTTAATTTAGGTTGCCTAATATCCTTGAATTATTAAGTGAACATCTAGGAGGTTACATTCTGAAATTTATATTATTGGATCCTTCTCTGTAAGTATATTCTGCACTGAATTCCTGATTTCCTATTAATTATGTGTATGTATACGGGTACCCGCGTCGCATGTATGATTCGCAAGCGGAGTAGCCCTACTATTATGTCAATTGTGTCGCATGTTCAATCTGTGAGCAGTGTAATAAATGTATCTATGGTTCGAGCCGTTCTACCCTTCGGCAGTGCATATTTATTTTCACATTGTGTCAGTCGTACGTTCATGACATGTTATGTGTTTGTTAGATGTTGGGTGTTCTGTGATTATGTATCTGTTAAATACCATGAAAAAGGAAAACTAGGTAATTTGTATGCTAGAGAACTTGACACATAAAGCTATTTTTAAAGGATATTTGATGTTCCCGTCTTCATTATTATTCATGATTGTCATCCCTGCTTAGCCTTACATTTAAAACATATTATTTTGACCCTAGTAAGTGTCACGTCAACCTCTCGTCACTAGTTCTTCGAGATTAGACTGGATACTTACTGGGTACATATTGTTTATGTACTCATGCTACGCTCTGTACTTAATTGTACAGGTTCTGAGGAGGGTGCACCTATAAATCAGTCCGGAGTTCGTCCCTGATATATACCTGGTCTAGACTCCATGGTGAGTTGCTCCTCTTGATGACCCTCAGCAGCACTATGGAGCCTCTTTTTGTAATTTTTGTCTATTCCTGTTCAGACAGTAGGGAAGTCTATTACTTCTTTTGGTTTTACTCTACTAGTATGCCTGTAGACTTGGGACACTAGTTCCTAGCACACACATTAGTAGACATTATTTTTGGGGTGTAAATATTAAATTATGACTTTTATGGCTATTTCTGTTAAGATTGTCTAAGTTATTCCTTTTTTCCCAATGTCCTAAAATCTAGACCAAGTGTTGGAAATGTTTTGGTAAATTAAAATAAACTCACCAGTAGACTGATATTGGCTTGCCTGACTATGGTGTTGGGCGCCATCGCGACCTGGGTTAGGATTCGGGTCGTGAAAACATGGTATCAGAGATCTAGGTTCACGTAGGTCTCACAAGTTACGGGCAAACCCAATTGAGTCTTGCGGATCGATACAGAGATATTTGTATTTATCTTCTAGAGCCTATAGGGTGTTAGGAAACCTCTCTGTGTTCACTTTATATCGTGCAGTTGATGGTATACTAAACCTCACTCTTCAATTCTCTCACATATGGTGTGGACGCGCGCAGCCGACATTTCGGACCCGGGAGGGGCCACTACCCCCTTCATCTGAGGTTGCGGCAGAGGTTGGGGGAGGGCACCGGACCGAGGTAGGGGACGAGGGCATCCCAGAGCTGTTACAGTTGCACCGCTATCGGATCCAGCAAAGGATCCCATTACTGAGGAGCAGGCGAGGTGCCCCCAGCAGATCCTTCCCCGCTGGACTTTACGATGGCGCCAGGATTCCAGGAGGTCATGGGCCGTATAATGTGGTTCATAGACACCATGACTCAGATTGGTTTATTTCCAGTGGATCCGGCCACATCTCAGGCGGGAGGGGGGTCACAGACCCCTACTGCTTAGGCCGTAGGACATGTAGCAGTAGTCTATCTGACCCCGGGTACACTGCCCGTGGGCGGGGTTCAGCCAGTTACAGCAGCAGCACCTGAGCCCAGACCAGCTGCGGACGGCGATCCGCAGAAGTTATTAGACAAATGGATTCGACTGCAACCTCATGTCTTCAGAGGTGAGCTTCATGAGGATGCCCAGGGCTTTATTGATAGGTGCAGAGACAGACTTCACAACATGAGGATACTGGAGTCCCATGGAGTTGACTTCACTACTTTTTTAGCTAGAGGGAAGGGCCCGCAGATGGTGACAGTCCTACATTCTTGGCACACCAGAAAATTCTCCTCCCCTCACTTGGGAGCATTTATTCCTGGACAGATATATTTCACCCTCTAGGAGGGAAGGGCTGCGGTACCAGTTTGAGCAGTTGGAGCAGGGTCAGATGTCAGTGACCGACTACAAGGCTAGGTTTTCTGAGCTATCTCGTCATGCACTATTATACTTCTTACTTATGCAGAGAGAGTGCAGAGATTTGTAGTCGGGTTACTCTCAGGTATTAGGGCTAACATGG
The DNA here is from genome assembly GCA_005239525.1 of Nicotiana knightiana. Classification (NCBI taxonomy): domain Eukaryota; kingdom Viridiplantae; phylum Streptophyta; class Magnoliopsida; order Solanales; family Solanaceae; genus Nicotiana; species Nicotiana knightiana. Next base: position 74,089 of record ML371703.1, on the reverse strand, counting down.
CCCGAGAGGTGGAAATAGGGACTCCTTATCAGCTAGTGGTAGAGATTGCTCGCAGGATTGAGGGTTATCGATCGAGGGGCAGAGCACAGGGGCAGCAGAATAAGAGAGCAAGATTTTTTGGGGATTTTAGAGGTGCTCCAGCCAGGGGAAGAGGTTAGTTTGGTAGGGGGCAGCCCAGTAGGCCCCAATATTTAGCACCCCCACCACCTCCTCGAGGTGCTCCCACGAAGCCTTATTTCAGTGTTATGCTGGAGAGTTCTTATCGCCCACCAGCCATTCAGGGTTCCTCCGGCGGGTATTCTGGTCATCAGGGTTCTTCCAGCCCTTATTTTAGTGCTATGCGTGAGAGTTTATACGTCCTCCAGCTATTTAGGGTCCTTTAGGGCAGCAGGCCATGGTAGCGAGAGGTTGTTATAAGTGCGGGGATCCAGGTCATATTAAGAGGACGTGTCCAGGGCTTCGGGGTAAGGAAGTGCAGTAGAGTTTCCAGCCTATGAGTTCAGCACCGGCGGTCCGGCCACCCAGAGGTGGAGGACAGGTTGGTAGAGGTCATCCTAGAGGTGGAGGTCAGGCAGGGGGAGCCCAACCAGCTCATGTCCATTCAGGAGGAGGTCAGTCATCCGGCGCTCCAGCCAGATTATATGTTATTCCGGCCAGATCAGATTCAGTGGCTTCAGATGCCGTGATCACATGTATTATTTCAGTATGCGTTAGAGATTTGTTGGTATTATTTGATCCAGGGTCCACTTATTCTTATGTATCGACCTTGTTTGCTCATTTATTAGATATTCCTCATGAGTCTTTGGGTGCTCCTGTTTATGTGTCCACTCCTGTAGGCGATTCTGTGGTTGTGGACCGGATATATCAGTCTTGTGTGGTTACATTTTGTGGGTTCGAGACCAGAGCAGACCTCATGTTGCTTGATATGATTGATCTTGAGGTCATCCTGGGCATGGATTGGCTATCTCCCTATCATTCCATTCTAGATTGCCATACCAAGACTGTTACTCTAGCCATGCCCGAGTTGCCGAGATTGGAGTGGATAGGTTCCTCAGTTAGTGCGGCTAGTGGGGTTATTTCTTTCCTGAAGGCTCGATGTATGTTCAAGAAGGGGTGTTTCGATTATCTTGCTTATGTGCAGGACACAACCGCCGAGTCTCCAATGATTGATTCAGTGTCGGTAGTTCGAGAGTTTGCTGATGTATTCGCTTCAGACCTTCCAGGAATGCCACCGGATCGTGACATTGGTTTCGGCATTGACTTAGCTCCGGGCACCCAGCTTATATCTATTCCTCATACCGTATGGATCCAAAGGAGTTGAAGGAATTGAAATAACAACTTGAGGAGTTATTGGCTAAGGGGTTTATCAGACCGAGCATATCGCCTTAGGGTGCCCAGTGTTATTTGTGAAGGAGAAGAAGGATGGGACTATGCGGATGTGTATTGACTACCGCTAGTTGAACAATGTCACCATCAAGAACAAGTACCCGTTGCCGCGTATCGATGATTTTTTTGACTAGTTGCAGGGTTCTCAGGTGTTTGCTAAGATTGACCTGAGATTGGGGTACCATCAGTTGAAGATTTGGGACTCAGATGTTTCGAAGACTACCTTTCGTACGAGATATGGTCATTATGAGTTCCTAGTAATGTCCTTTCGCCTGACTAATGCTCCAGCGACATTTATGGATTTGATGAACAAGGTGTTCAGACCTTATATTGATTCTTTTGTCATCGTCTTCATTGATGACATATTAATTTACTCACATAGCCTGGGAGAGCACGAGCAGCATTTGAGAGTTGTGCTCCAGACCTTGTGAGAACAAAAGTTATACGCTAAATTCTCCAAGTGTGAGTTTTGGTTGGATTCTATGGCATTCTTTGGACATGTGGTATCTGGAGAGGGTATCAAGGTGGATCCTAAGAAGATTGAGTTAGTTCAGAGTTGGCCACGCCCTACTTCAGCTACAGAGATCAGGAGCTTCTTAGGTCTGGCAGGTTATTATCACCGATTTGTGGAGGGTTTTTCATCCATTCCAGTCCCTCTGACTAGATTGACCCAGAAGAATGCCCCATTTCGATGGTCCAACGAGTGTGAGGCGAGCTTTCATAAGCTCAAGATAACATTAACCTCAGCACCAGTTCTAGTGTTGCCATCCAGCTCAGTAATGTATACAGTTTATTGTGACGCTTCACGCGTTGGTTTGGGATGTTTGTTGATGCAGGAAGGGCGAGTTATTGCATATGCTTCACGTCAGCTGAAGTTTCATGAGAAAATTACCCTGTGCACAACTTTGAGTGGGCGGTGATTGTTCATGCTCTTAAGATTCTGAGACACTACTTATATGGGGTGCCTTGTGAGGTTTATACGGACCGCCGCAGCTTGCAGCACTTATTTAAGCAGAGGGATCTTAATTTGAGGTAGTTTAGGTTGCTTGAGTTGTTGAAGACTTATGAAATCACCATTCTTTATCATCTGGGCAAGGCAAACGTGGTTGCAGATTCCTTAAGCAGGAAGGCGGAGAGTATGGGTAGTTTGGCTTTCATTTCAGTAGAGGAAAGACCTCTAGCTTTGGACATTCAGTCCTTGCCTAATCTCCTGGTGAGGTTGGACCTTTTGGAACCAAGCCGAGTTCTCGCACGTGTGATGGCTCAGTCTTCATTATTGTGGGAGATCAAGACTCGGCAGTAAGATGATCCGCACTTGGTGGCTCTCCGGGAGACAGTGGTAGAGGGTGGTGCCAAAGAGGTTTCTATTGGCGAGGATGGTGTTTTGAGACTTCAGGGTCACTTATGTGGCCCCAATGTTGATGGCGTGAGGGAGAGGATTCTAGAGGAGGCTCATAGTTCACGGTATTCTATTCATCCTGGTGCTACGAAGATGTATCGTGACTTCAGGCAGCATTTCTGGTGGATGCAGATGAAGAAAGACATAGTGGAGTATGTGGCTAGGTGTTTAAATTTCCAGCAGGTTAAGTATGAGCACCAGAGGCCAGGAGGCCTACTTCAGCAGATGCCTATACCTGAGTGGAAATGGGAGCGCATCACTATGGACTTCGTAGTTCAATTGCCTCAGACTTTGCGGAAGGTTGATGCAGTTTGGGTTATTATGGATAGGTTGACCAAGTCGGCACATTTCATTCCAGTAGCTACTACTTATAATTCAGAGAGGTTGGCCTAGACCTACATTCGGGAGATAGTTCGGTTGCACGGAGTGCCTGTGTCCATTATATCAGATTGAGGTCCTCAGTTCACCTCGCGCTTCTGGAGGGCAATACAGAGTGAGTTAGGCACTCGGGTAGAGCTCAGCACAACATTCCACCCTCAGACCGATAGGCAATCGGAGCGGACAGTTTAGATATTAGAGGACATGCTCAGAGTATGTGTGATTGAATTTAGAGGGCAATGGGACCAATTCTTGCCTTTGGCCGAGTTTGCTTACAATAACAGTTATCAATCCAGCATCGAGATAGCTCCATTTGAGGCCTTGTATGGTCGGCGATGTCTTTCTCCCATCGGGTGGTTTAAGCCTGGCAAGCTAAGCTATATGGCACCGATCTGGTGAAGGATGCTTTGGAGAAGGTGAAGTTGATTCAGGAGACACTTCACACAACACAGTCTAGACAGAAGAGTTACGTGGATCAGAAGGCGCGTGATGTATCATTATGGAGGGCGAGAAGGTTCTGTTGAAGGTCTCGCTGATGAACGGTATTATGAGGTTTGGAAAGAAAGGCAAGCTCAACCGAAGGTTTATAGGCCCATTTGAGGTGTTGAGACAAGTTGGGGAGGTTGCTTACGAGCTTTCTTTACCTACCAGTTTATCAGAGGTTTGTCCGGTCTTTCATGTGTCCATGCTCCAGAGATACCACGCCGACATCTCTCACGTGGTTGATTTCAGCACCATTCAACTAGATGAGAGGTTGGGTTACGAGGAGGAGCCAGTTGCTATCATTGACAGGCAGGATCGCCAGTTGAGGTCCAAGAGGGTTTCAACCGTAAAAGTCCAATGGAGGGGCAAACCAGCCGAGGAGGCGACTTGGGAGTCCGAGGAGGCGACTTCGGAGTCCGAGGAGGAGATGCAGAGCAGATATACACACTTATTCAGAACTCCAGCTATGATTCGAGACCCGTTCGAGGACGAACATTTGTTTAAGAGGTGGAGAATGTAATGACCCAATCGGTCATTTTGTGTTCTAGGACCCCGTGCCCTAAATGAGACTTCCTATAGCTGCTTTTACTGATTTATGACTTGCAGGGATGGGTGGTTCGAGGTTTGGAGGAGTTTGAAGTGGTATAGAAATACTTAGTTCCTTAAGGTTAGCCTTAAAGACCAAGTTTGACGTCGGTCCATATTTTTGGTAAACGACCTCGGAATCGAGATTCGAAGGTTCCGGTAGGTTCGTATGATAATTTCGGACTTGGGCGTGTGTTTCGATCGGGTGTTGGATGACCCCGGGAGCATTTCGGTGCCAAATAGTGAAATAAGAATTTCCTTAAGTTCAAATTGAGATTTGGAACATGTTTTTTTTTTATCGAGGTCCAAACAGAATTTCGAGACCGAAAATAGTTTTTTTATGTCATTTATGACTTGCTCGCAAAATTTTGTGTCATTCCGAGTAGTACAGGTATAATTTGGTGTTTTGAAAGTGAATTCAAGAACTTAAAGTTCTTAAGTTTGATCCAATAGGTTTTGGGGTATGATTTTTAGATTTAGCATTTTTTCGGACGTTCTGAAGGCTCGAGCGAGTCTGTATTATGATTTAGGACTTGTTGGTATATTTGGACGGGGTCTCAGGTGGGCCCGTATGCCATTCGGGCATCGCACGAGGAAAAAACCAGCCTTAAAAACTGCCGATGCACCAGATCTGGTGCTACCGCACCTGCGGAGGTATAGCCGCAGGTGCGAGACCGCTTTTGCGGTCCCAGCCTTGCAGGTGTGACTCCAGGGGATGTTGCCCAGTTCCGCAAGTGCGGATCATTTTCTGCAGAAGCGGAGCCCCAGGTGCGGTCTCCGCTCCGCATATGCGACCACCGACCCCCCTCCCTCTTTTTCGCAGATGCAAGACCGCAGGTGTGAAAAACCTGTAGGCGGTGAGGTCTTCTTAAATGCGAGACTTAGCCATTTTTTAACCACTTTTCATCATTTTGCGCGATTTGGAGAGCTCGTGAAGGAGGGATTCGACCTAGAAATTGTAAGGTATGTAATTCCTATCATGAAGTGAGTTTAATACTTGAATTCCTAGGTAGATTCACACCTTAAATTAGTAAAAATCATGGGTTTAGAGCGAAACCTAGGGCTTTGATAAAAACAAGAATTTACCTAGAAATTTGTTACGAAATCATACAAAAACTATATAATATTGATCCTTAGGCTATGGGTAAGTATTTTCTCCGAAAATTTTCGGAATCCGAGCATGTGGGCCCGGGGGTGTATTTTAGGATTTTTCTACTTGGGTTCAAATGACCATTTAAGTAGGAGAATTATGGACTTTTGAGCATAGATTGACTTGTTAATGTGATGTTTGGCTAGCTTCGAGTTCTTGGGCGACGAATTTGGAGTTTCGAGCGCGTTCTTGACCCAGAAAGTAGGCTTGACACGAGGTAAGTCTCCTTTCTACCTTGTAAGAGGGAATCATCTCCATAGGTAAATATAAATAATTGCATGTCTTTATTTGTGGGGGCTACGCACGCACAAAGTGACGAGAGTTCGTGCATAGCTACTATTATGTTATGTCGGGGAGTTTAGGATTCACAAGCATGTTGTATGTGTCGTATCTATAATCTTAAATGTTAATTTAGGTTGCCTAATATCCTTGAATTATTAAGTAAACATCTGGAGGTTAATTTCTGAAATTTATATTATTGAATCTTTCTTTGTAAGTATATTCTCTATTGAATTCCTAATTTTCTTTTAATTATATGTATCTATACGGGTACCCGCATCGCATGTATGATTCACGAGCGGGGTAGCCCTACTATTATGTCAACCGCGTCGCATGTTCGATTCGTGAGAGGTGTAATAGATGCATCTATGGTTCAAGTCGTTCGACCCTTTGGCAGTGCACATTTATTTTCGCGTTGTGTCAGTCGTACGTTCACGGCATGTTATGTGTTTTTTATATGTTGGGTGTTCTATGATTATGTATATGTTAAATACCATGAAAAAGTAAAACTAGGTAATTTGTATGCTAGAGAACTTGACACATAAAGGTATGTGTAAAGGATATTTGATGTTCCCGTCTTCATTATTATTCATGATTCCCATCCCTGCTTAGCCTTACATTTAAAACATATTATTTTGACCATAGTAAGTGTCACGTCGACCTCTCGTCACTACTTCTTCGAGATTAGACTGGATACTTACTGGGTACATACTGTTTATGTACTTATGCTACGCTTTGTACTTAATTGTACAGGTTCTGAGGCGGGTGCACCTAGGTATTAGTGCAAAGTTCTTCCCTGATATATACCTGGTCTAGACTCCACTGTGAGTTGCTCCTCTTGACGACCCTCAACAGCTCTAAGGAACCTCCTTTCTTTATTTTTTTCTATTCCTTTTCAGACAATAGGGTAGTCTATTACTTCTTTTGTCTTTACTCTACTAGTATGCATGTAGACTTGTGACACTAGTTCCTGGCACACACATTAGTAGAAATTATTTTTGGGATGTAACTATTAAATTATAACTTTTATCACTTGTTCCAATATCTGTCTATTATTTTTGTTATTCCGATCAGCCATCTATAATAAAATTAAGTGAGATACATCATCCAATTAACTACGTAAAATAAATATGAACCGAAAATGGAACTCTTCTTCATAGAACATATTGTTAAGTATGAAGGAGAATTCAGATACATGCTAGTAGGATTGTACAAAAAAGAGAATTCTAGTCAAATATTGCATCAAATTACACTAAATCAATTCAGTAACATAAAATATAAGCCCTAAAAAGCAAATTTAAGTAAAACGAAGAATATTATACATAATATTATACTGAGCAAGAGAGGAGAATGTGAATTAACATGTTTGTGTGTGTATAGAAAATGAGAGTCAAAAAAGGAGACCTTAGAGGAAATTTTGGGCCTCTTCTTTTTGGAATATTTTTTCTTCGGCTTCCATTGGCTTCTGATTTACTTCTTCTTCGTTATTGTTTTACAGAGATAATCAAAATTGGAATAGGCAAAAAAAAACAAGAGATTACGAAGAAACTAATAACTTGATGCTACACTATAAACCATTATATTGACTTGATAAATTATATGACCAGAACATATAGTTTGCAAATATCATAGATGAACTAACCAGGGAAAATACACAAGAAAAGAGAGGGAAAACTAACCTGGGAAAGCTCTGTTTGGAAAGAGACAAAGTACGTAGTTGGAAAACTCTGTTTAGATGAACGTAGTTGCATGGCAGATGGATGGAGACAAAGTACGTAGTTGGGTGAAGTATAATATAAATAATAGGGTAAAGGGTAAAATTGAAATATAGAATAATAAGTGCGGGCGTAATTGGAAAGAAAAATATGGAACAATCCCACCACACCGATTTGGTTGTTTTATAAAATGGGGCTTTTCATTGTTCTGCAACAATAGATTTAACAATACGATATAATCAGTTTTATATTTAACAAGCAAAACAAACATTGTATCTAGGGTAAAAATACAATACAATACATGGAAACAACCATCCAAACAATACGTTAATGTGATAATAGCTTTCACAACTTCAACATCAAGAACCCAAAAGGAAGACATTCCACAAAATAACAACTTCACGTAAGTGTAATTCAACAATAAGAGAGGTAACAGGACAATAAGAGAGGCAACAACTTAAACTAAAGCATATAAGAGCAAACACAATACTTAAAGATAGAACAAGTGCTAACAACGTCAAGTAGAGCATGTGAGAGTATATTTAACAATGAAAGGTATAACATGTTATGACGAATTCAATTAAATGAATGGAAGAAGTCTAAAAGTCTATATCGGTGAAAATACCACATATACCTGGTGCACACACTCGTCATCTCATGTACACGTCTTCCACATAATATAAATAATACAATCAACTCAAATCCTAAGTGGTAGTTCCCCCACACACAGTTAGACAAGATACTTACCTCAACGGCCCAGAACCAACCTTCCATTTTTAATTAACCAAACGACCCCAAAACCCGACTCATTTTTACAAAATCCGCCGCCCTTGAAACCCTTTCCCTCCTCTCTTCTCTCTCTCATCCTCCTCCTAACCCTAGCCCGCCGTCGTGAAAACCCCTTCGACTAATGGTTTATTTCTTCAATTCTAGGCCCTATCCAGCCTCCTACCTCTACTGGTGTTTCAATTTTCATGTTGCTTGAGGGAATCTCAAAGGGATTCGAACGGACTTGGTTCAAATCTCTCATTTTCTCGATGAATCCGTCTGTGTTGACTCCTATGTCTTTGACTACTAATTTCTTCGTGTTTAAGGCTTTTCAAATCTTTGGTTCAAACCAGATTTTTCTCACCTCTACTTAGGTTTTACTATTTCTGGCTAAATCGATTCAGATCTCTTTAGATCTGAAGCGGTTTGAGTTTGTTTGTTGCTTTTCCTTTAAGATTCTGCTATATTTTCCTATTATTGTCAACCGATTTTCGTTTTCCCCTAAAAGCTAGGTTTCAATTTTTAAGAAGTTTCTGCAAAAAATGTTTTAAAACGTTTAAGTGTTTAACTATGATTTTCTTCCTTTACCTTTTCAACTGGTTTCACTTAAGTTTCATTTATATGTCTGTATGCTCTAGGGTTTCGTCTTTTCAAGTTTCTGCAATATGTTTGAAAAGGTTTAAGTGCTAAGTCTGGAATTTTTCCCTTACTTTTTCAACTGAGTTTCATCTCTATGTCTTTACACCTTAGAGTTTTTCATTATCTGACTATGGGTAATAATGTTTTGCCCGTTTACTGTGGTTCTGTCAATTAAATTGATTAACTTATTTACTTGTTTAATTAGGGTTCTAAAATTGTGCCTTCCTTTTAAAACTGATATCTCTCTGAAAAGATTTTTACCTATTCTTTCCTTATATGTGATTCATATCTGGTACTACATTCCTTAATTATATTGCTGGCTTGATTTCTGGGTTTTGATTGTTTTGACTGATCTGTAAATGATCTCTGGATTACTACTTGCCTTATTTAGCCTCAATCTTGTCTACTGCTTTAGTCGATAAAAGACTCTCCTTAATTTGAGTTACACTTACATTCAATTTATTCCTGTTAACCCTAATTAATTGATTGATTGATTTTTGCATACCTTATTTGTGTGCCGATTGATTTGCCTGCCTTATTTGGTTTACTCTACTATGTGCTATATAAACCTTTCATTGTTCTAATTTTAAAACATACGCTGAGACTAAGCTCACTCTTACAAACCTACACTTACACACAAGTTCTTTCTATCACTTTGATATGCTGCATTGTCTAGTCGGCTGAAAGCCAAGCCTAGACTCTTGGATTCCAATTGCTTTCATCTTCCTGTTTACTTTCTCCCCTAACTGGTATGCCCTAACCTTTGCAATTTCATTCTTCACACTTTGCTTTACTAGCTTGTATCAATTATGTCTTTCACATGATTATATGATCTCATTTAGTAACACTGTTAACTTAGGACTAAGTTATTTCAAATAATGTGAATCCTCTCATAAGTTAGCCTAAGGTTCAATTTGTTTCATGCACTATTTGTTAATTCTATACATATTCTGAACTTTGCACGTTATGAACATGTAATCAATCAATTTGTTTCTTAACTTCCCTGCCCTGTCTATTTTTTTCATGTATATGGCCAATTCAATTATTTTGCCTAACTGCTTCTGTGATAAGTACTAGTATAAATATTTAACTTCACTAGACTTCAATTTATTTGAGCTATGTGTTTGAGCATGAATTCTGTTTTTCTTCTTGGTGCAGTTCTACCAGCAACTCTATATTTTGAATCCTGTTTCTTCTGAAATCCAACTGTTTTAAAACCTTCCCTTATCCCATTTATGTACTGATTTTTTTAAAAACCCTACTCCTAGTCATTTAGGTTCCCAACCACTCCAGTATGAGCACTGCCTAGGGTCCACTTGAGACTCCTTTGAACTCTGACACACTGGGGATTGATTTTCCAATCTCTTGAACTATCTTCTGAATGTAGCTCTGGTGTGAGCATTTCCCTAGGTCCCCTGAGGCCCTTGGGAACTTTGACACACTGGAAACCTAGTTATAATGTGCTATGAATCCCTATGATGTGCTTCAAAGTGGTTATGGTTGGAAGGTTTGGTTCCCAAGTTTATTGGGCCTGCTAAGGCTCCCTATAGTGTAATGAATTCTGCTATGTAATTTATTCATATTGTGCTGTAATAATTTGTAATAATAGATCTGGGTTATTAGTAAAAGCTAGGGAGGGGTTTCTATATATCTTTATTCAAGCTTTGGGTAGAAATCATGCCTATAGATTTATTATGTTGGTTGAATCATGTTAAAGCTACTACTTGTTTAGAGATCATGTCTATAGGATTTTCTATTTGCTTTGTTCTGTATTTCACTCACATATCTAGAAGTCATGTTTATAGACCCCTCGCACTAGAAATCCTGTATATAGGATCCATGCATATTTTATAACATACATGCATTAGTGATCATGTCTACAGGGTTCTATCTGTTTGAATAATAACCTTCCTGGCAAGTTGCATAAAATTCTGCCCACATACGACTTAGATATCATGCCTATAGGAGATAAAAACCGGCTTCAATTTAGATACCATGCCTATAGGAGATAAAAAATCAGTTTCAACACCTAGAAATCATGTCTATAGGATTTAAACTAATAGATATCATGCTTATAGGATGAAATCAGTTCTAACACCTACAAATCATTCCTATAGGAGTTAACTAATTCTGCAAATTAGAAAGCATGACTATAAGGTCTAAAGGATAAAAACTTATCTGTTAAAATCAGTAACTCATTGTTATAGGTCTATAATTAACATTTTAGATACCATGCCTATAGGATTCTGTTTTGTTTATCACTTAAGCAAGGCTGTAAGATTATTAAGAATTCTGAGGCTAAAAATAAGAATTGTGATTTAGTACTGCTTGAAGTCTGCCCAGATTCATAGTTTTAACCAAAATTAGTAGGCAAGCCAGTAGGTTTCAATACTTGTTTTAATAAATTGTTGTCTTATATTATGTTTATGCTCATCTAGATATCCTGTCTATAGGGTCTTAAACTAATAAAAGTTTCCTAAATTGTGTGCATTTGTTGTTTATTTGTGGAGGTTAACATGAGCCCCTATTAGCTCTTAGCTTATAGGCTTATCTGAATTTTTGTTTGTCACTTAGCTTTCTCATTTTTAATCAACATAGGTTAGTCTAGAACTACCTTAAATAGAGGTCCTAAACTCCTCCAGGACCATAGGTAGGGGATGGGTAGTGCACACTTAAGGCACGAGTTAGAAGCTATTAGAATGCTTATGTAATAACTGAAAGATAGTTAATTGGGTAGTAAAGGAGACGATGACCTGAGCGCTAATACTATGTGTAGCACCCCAACTTGGGGAAATTTACCAAGTATTTCATGGAAATGATCCTATAGGCTAAGAAACTTACGACCCCTTTAATTCCTACTTTAAAATAATTTTTGTCTAAATTGCTCTATTTTCCTTTAATGACTAATTTGATTAAGTAAGTTCGGAGGGGACCCACCGTTGTGGACCTCGAAGGGTGCCTAACATCTTTCCCTCAAGGTATTTCGAGTCCTTACCCAATCTCTGGTAATGCAAACTAATTTTATGAGCTATTTTCTTTAGGTGCCCTAACACACCATAATCCGTTAGGTGGCGACTCTTCCAATCACATATCACATCCTAAAAGGGAATGGAGTTGTCTCATTAAATGTTGAAACCCTAATTTTCGTGAGAGTAAAAAGGGGGGGGCGACAGCAAAATCTCAGGCTGGGAAGGAGCTTAAACTCCAGTGGCCCGTATCCCAGAGTAGCAAATCCACATTGATCAGGTCCCGGGTTTTATGCTAGCACAACCCATTATACCAGTTCCACTTGAGGTTAGTCCGGAGGCATACAAGGAGGAGAAAAAGAGTCTTAACAGTTTTAAGAAGTATGATCCTTCTACTTTTGATGGTACAACTACCGAGGATGCAAATGGATTTCTAGAGAAGTGTCACCGTATTCTCCGCACCATGGGTATTGTGGAGGTAAGTGGAGTTTCTTTTACTATATTTTAGTTGTTAGGAGCAGCATATTGGTGGTGTCAGGCTTACGAGGGAAGGTAGTCAAGTTGATGCAGCTCCACTCACTTGGGCTCAGTTTTCAGAGATGCTCTTGAGAATGTTTTTTCCCCAGACCCTTGTGATGCATGGCGCATAGAGTATGAGCAGTTGTGTTAGTGGACTATGTCAGTGTCAGAGTACGCTATTAGGTTCATTGAGTTGTCTCGACATTCACCTGACTTAGTTTATACAGCTAGAGAGCGAGTCCGCGATTCATCGAGGGGCTCAGTTATGGCCTTAGTTTCAGCATGGCTCGGGAGTTGGAGATGGATACTCCGTTTCAGTACGTGGTAAAGATTGCGCCGGAGGGTGGAGGGTATGCAGGGCCGAGAGAGAGATGACAGGGAATCCAAGAGGCCTCGAGATTTAGGAGGATATAGTGGTGCCCGCGCTTGCAGCCCTCATAGCAGAGGTTATGTGAGTCATCGAATTCATTCAACACTTATAGCTACTAGAGGTGCTCCGGCTATTCCGAGGTCTCAGGTTGCCCATTTTGCTCAGCCATTGTCCAGTGCACCTCTTGCACATGGTGCCTTCAGTGGTTAGTCTAGCCGACCAAGTGAGGGTCAATTTAATTAGCCATGCCCATCGAGAGCTTGTTTTGAGTGTGCTGATACCAAACATATGGTGAAGTACTGCCCCAGAATCAGAAGGGGTGCACCTTCACAGGCTCCACGCATTCCACAAGGGTCGTAGGGTTCACAGTCCATGATTGATGCTCCAGTTGCCGCTCCACCTACCCCACTAGCTAGCGGGGGAGGTCAGGCGGGTAGAGGTCGCCCTAGAGGGGGAGGCCAGGCTCGTTTCTATGCTTTTTAGGACAAAGGAAATTGCATTGGATATTGTCATCATATGTATGGTTCAGATTTTTCATAGGGATGCATCAGTCTTATTTGATTTGGGACCACTTACTCATATTTGTCATCTTACTTTGCTTCGTATTTAGATATATCTTGTGATTCTTTGAGTTGTCTTGTATATGTGTCCATATATGTGGGAGATTTATTGTCATGACCCAAAATCCTATCTTAGGTCGTGATGGCACCCAACCACAGAGTCAGGCAAGCAAACACTCAATTTACTAAGGGTTCTTTCTTATTAGATTAAACATTTCAACATATATTCAGTTTTTAAACTTAAAACATGAATCAACAAGGATAATTAGCTAGTTTTTAATCAAAAGCAGTCATGAAGATGCGTGAGCCAATATATATACAAACCGGAAATCCATAATAACTACCACATATGTGCCAGGAACTAGTGTCACAAGTCCTAAGGGCATACTATCAGAATATACAAAAGATAAAATATACAGTCCCACTGTCTGGAGAAAATAAACGGGAAATAAGCAAAAGAAACCCCATGGTGCTGTCAGAAATCGCCAGGAGAAAGAAGCTCACCGTGAAATCAGGACCGTCTATAATCAAAATCAAGCTCCGGTCCGACAACCAAATGCACCAGCCTCAGAACCTGTACAATTAAGTACAGAAGCGTAGCATGAGTACATAAATATATATGTACCCAGTGAGTATCCCGCCTACCTCGAAGAGGTAGTGACGAGAGGTCGGCCAGACACTCATTAAGGTCCAACAGTATAAATCAACAGAATATGATGAAAACAGTAGGCACGCAAAGGCAGTGAAACAACAAATATATATATAGCACTGAAATCCAAGGAAGTATTGAAAATAAATAGACAATTACTACTTCCCCTTCCCCCAAATATCTGTTAAAACAGTGTCCATGAATTTAGTAACAAATAAATCATGCGCAGACAGGATAAGGACAACTGGCTGGAGTTATAAGATAGTCAAGTCCGTGCACTGCCGAGGGTCGAACAGCCCGAACCATATGTGCACCTTTCCATAAAGTACTCACATCTATGCACTGATGAGGATCGAACGGCCCAAACTAAAAGTGCATCTTTGCCATGAAATAATCCTCTCTATGCACTGACGAGGATCGAACGGCCTGAACCAAAATTGCATCTCTCAATCCGCCGTGGCGTACGACCCGTTCCCATAAGAGTGGGGGAAATCACACTCCGCTCACGGAATGTAAATTGCCAAGCGGTCACATGCACACGCATTATTCCTTTATAAATTACTTTTCAGTGAACAATTCCTTACAAGTTTTCTCAAATTCCATGACCTAAGGGAAATCAGCCGCATGTAACATTTAATTTATTAAGCATATAGTTCATATCAAGTAAAACACAAGGCATGATGTGGGCCTAACTACCCGGACATAATAGTAATAGCCGCTACGTACGGACTCTCGTCACTTTGTACATACATAGCCCCCACAATTATCACATATATTATTTAAATCACCTAGGGGGACAGTTCCCTCTTACAAGGTTAGAAAAGAGACTCACCTCGCGTCGCACCTACTCCCCGTGTCAAGAATGCGCCCAAAACTCCGAACTCGACACCCACGGACTCGAAACTAGCCAAATGTTATACAAATATATCAATTTATATTCAAATCATGGAATTATCCTATTATTTAGTCAAATTCACAATTCTTGAAGAATTCCCAAAATCCAACCCCGGGCCCGCATGCCCGGATTCCGAAAATTCTCGAAGGAAACCCTCACCCATAACCTAAGGATCGTTAATATATGATTTTTGTATGAATTCATAGCCAATGCAGGGGTAATTTTCTACATTTTCAATAGCCCTAGGTTACTACCCCAAATCCTTAATTTTCACTAATTAGGTAGTTAATTTAGCTTGTAATCCATGCATGAAACTAATATTAGGGTAGAATTTAATTACCTTTAATAACTAGGTCGGTTGCCCCTCTTGAATGCTGAAAATCGTCCCAAGGAAGAAGAAGAAGAAGAAGATGAGGGAAACGAATTAAATCCCGCCATAAAAACACACTTCCCAGTGGTCTCCTCTATGCGATCACAGCATGGGCAGTGCGATCGCAGAGCGTTAAATGACCAGGCCCTTATGGGCCTTCTATGCGAACGCAGAGAAAGCCCTGCGAACGCGGAGAAAGCTCTGCGAACGCACAGGGTAAGGAGTAGCTGGGCTGGCCTAAAGTCTGGGCTTTGTGCGAACACAGGTAGAGTGTGCGATCGCACTAGGTCAGAAGCCCAACCCATTGCGATCGCGGTGCCTTTTGCGCGAACGCACAGGAAATTTACCACCCCTTCCCAGTTCCTTCTTTGTGAATGCAGTAACCCCTCCGCGATCGTAGAGAAGGAAACCAGAGCTGGAATTTCTAGTGTTTTGAAATTAGCTCCGAGGGGTTCGAAACTCACCCGAGCCCCTCAGAACCCCGTCCAAAGGCACTGGCAAGTCTATATTCACGATACGGACTCGCTCGAATTTCTGGAACATGAAAAACAACAACGAAACTAAGAATTCTACCCCAAAACCAAATTGAATCAAACTTTGAACTTAAAGTTCTAGGATTTGCCGAACTGACCTATACTATTCGAAATGACACTGAATTTTTTAGGCAAGTCATAAATGACATAACGGAACTATTTCCGGTCTCGAAATTCCATTTGGACCTCGATAACACAAGAACACGTCCAAAACCACAATATTAACTTAAGGAAATTCTAATTTCGATATTGGGCGCCGAAATGCCCTCGGATCATCCAAAACCCATTCCGAACATATGCCCGAGTCTGAAATCATCATACAAAGCTACCAAAACCGTCGAAACTCGATTACGAGGTCGTTTACTAAAAATGTTGACCGAAGTCAAACTTTAGCCTTAAAGGCCAACCTTAAGGAACAAAGTGTTCCTATACCACTCTAAACGCTTCCGAAACCCAAACCACCCATCCCACAAGTCATAAATCACAATAAGCCGCTATGGGAAGTTTTATTTAGGGGAACAGGGTCTGATAACGAAAAATGACCGGTCGGGTCGTTACATTTATATTATTGTGGACTGTGTTTATTGGTTGTGTTTAGTTGTTATTGGTGGTTTTGAGACCATAGTTGACCTATTGTTACTCAATATGGTAGACTTTGATGTGATATTGGGCATGGACTGATCATATCATGCTATTTTGGACTATCACGCCAAGACCGTGACATTGGCTATGCCAGGTATTCTGTGTTGGAGTGGAGCGGTAAATTGGATTATATTCCTAGCAGAGTTGTAGCCTTCCTTAAGGCACAAAGGATAGTTGAGAAGGGGTGTGAAGCATATCTAGCCTTTGTGAGGAATGTTAGTGCTAATACTCCTACGATTAAGTCAATTCCGATAGTGAGGGATTTCCCAAATGTGTTCCCAGCAGACCTTTCGGGCATGCCGCCTGATAGAGATATCGATTTTGGTAGTGACCTGGTGCCGAGCACTCAGCCCATTTCTATTACATCATATCGTATGGCACCAGTAAAGTTAAGAAGTTAAAGGAACAGTTGCAAGAGTTGCTTGATAAGGGTTTCTTCTAGCCTAGTGAGTTACCTTGGGGGATCCACTTCTATTTATGAAGAATAAGGATGGTACTATTCGGATGTATATTGATTATAAACAGCTGAACAAGGTTACAATGAAGAACAGGTACCCATTATTACGCATTTATGACTTATTTGACTAGCTTCAGGGTGCCAGAGTGTTCTCGAAGATTGATTTGCAGTCAAGGTATCATTAGTTGAAGATTTCGGACCCAGATATCTCGAAGACTGCTATCAGGATACGGTATGGTCACAACGAGTTTCTAGTGATGTCATATGGGCTGACAAATTCCCCAACATCACTTATGCATCTGATGAACAATGTATTCCAAAACCATATCTAGACTCATTCGTCATCATGTCTATTGATGACATCTTGGTATATTCTTTCAGCCGGGAGGATCATGAGCAGCATTTGAGGATTGTGCTTCAGACCATGAGGGAGAAAAGACTATATGCAAAATTCTTCAAGTGTGAGTTTTGTCTTGATTCAGTGGCTTTTATGGGTTCATGCGGTGTCTAGTGAGGGGACCAAGGAAGACCCGAAGAATATTGAAGCAGTTCAGAGTTGGCCCAAACCGTCTTTAGCTACCGAGATCTAAAGTTTCCTTGGGTAGGCCAGATTTCGTAAAGTATTTTCATCCATTGCCACACCTTTGACTAGATTGACCTAGAAGGGTGCTCCTTCAAGATGGTCTGAGGAGTGTGAGGTGAGCTTCAAGAGCTAAAAGTTTTTTTGACTACATCCCCAGTGTTGGTGTTGCTTATGGGTTCGGAGTCTTACATTGTATATTGTGATACATCACGTATTGGGCTTGGCGCGGTGTTGATGCAAGCCGGTAGTTAATTTCATACATGTCTCGGTAACTTAAGGTTCATAAGAAGAATTATCCAGTGCACGACTTGGAGTTGGCAGCTGTTGTACATGCATTAAAGATTTGACGGCACTATCTCTACGTTGTCCCATGTGAGGTCTATACCGACCACCAGAGTTTCCAGCATCTAATCTAGCAGAAGGATCTTAATTTGTGTCAATAGAGATGGTTAGATTTGTTAAAGGACTATGACATCACTATTCTGTATCATCTCGAGTAGGCCAATGTGGTGACTGATGCCTTGAGTAGAAAAGCGGAGAGCATGGGTAGTTTGGAATACTTATCGGTAGTAGAGAGACCACTAGCTGTGGATGTTCAGGCTTTGGCTAATCAGTTTATGAGACTGGATTTTTTGCATCCTAGCAGGACTCTATCTTGCATGGTTTCTCGATCTTTTTTATGTGAGCACATCAGAGAGCGTCAGTAGGATTACCCCATTTACTTTTCCTCAAGGACACAGTGCAGCACGGCGATGCCAAGGAGGTTTCTATTGGAGATGATGGGGTGTTGCAGATGCAGAGCCGGATATGTGTGTCCAATGTGGATGGGTTGCGTGAGTTGATTCTTGAGGAGGCCCACAGTTCGTGATATTCCATTCATCCGGGTGCCTCTAAGATGTATAAGGATTTGAGGCAGCATTATTGGTGGAGAAGAATAAAGAAATACAGAGTGGAGTATGTGGCTCGGTTCTTGAATTATCAATAGGTGAAGTACGAACATCAAAGGGCGGGCGGTTTGCCAAAGACTTGAGACTCCTGAGTGGAAGTGGAAGCGTATTACCATGGATTTAGTTGTTAGGCTCCCACACACTATGAAGAAATTTGACGCAGTGTGGGTGATTTTGGATAGACTGACTAAGTCGGCACATTTCATTCCGGTAGTGACCACCTATTCTTCAGAGCAACTGGCTCAGATCTATTTCTAGGAGATTGTTCGTCTCTATGGCGTGCCGGTGTCCACTATCTCTGATTGTGGAACGCAGTTCATATCACATTTTTGGAGAGTCGTGCAACGTGAGTTAGGCGCACGATTTGAGTTGAGTATAGCATTTCACCCCTAGACGGACGGGCAGCTTGACCGCACCATTCCGATTTTGGAGGATATGCTACGCGCCTGTGTTAAGGATTTCGGGGTTCATGGGATCAATTCCTACCGCTTCTTGAGTTCACCTACAACAAAAGCTACTAATCGAGTATTTATATGGCTCTTTATGAGTCCATGTATGGGAGACAATGTCGTTCTGCTATTGGCTGGTTTGATCCAGGTGAAGGTAGGTTGTTGGACACTGATTTGGTTCGGGATTCCTTAGAGAAAGTAAAGTTGATTCAAGATTGTCTTCATAAAGCACAGTCTAGACAGAAGAGTCATTCTGATCGGAAGGAACTTGATGTAGCATTTATGGTGGGAGAGAGGGTTTTGCTTCGGGTGTCACCCATAAAGGGTGTGATGAGGTTTAGGAAGAAGGGAAATTCAAGCCCTAGGTATATCGGTCCTTTTGAGATCCTTGAGAGAGTCGGTGAGGTGGCCTACAAGCTTGCATTGCCACCTAGCATATCGACAGTTCACCTAGTGTTCCATGTTTCCATGCTCTGAAAGTATTATGGTGATAGTCCCATGTATTATATTTTAGCTTAGTCCAATTGGACATATATTTGACTTATGTTGAGGAGCCGGTGACTATCTTGGACAGATAGGTCCGAAAGTTGAGGTCAAAGAACATTGCTTTAGTGAAGGTTCAATGGAGGGGTCATCCGGTCCAGGAGGCGACCTGGGAGACCAAGCACAACATACAGAGTTATTTTCCTCACCTTTTCATTACTTCAGGTATGTCTCTATGCTCGTTTGAGGATGAGCGTTTGTTTTAAGTGGGGGAGAATGTAATGACTCGGCCGGTTATTTTGTGTATTTGAGTCTTGTTTCCCCTTTTTATGCTTCAAACTTGTGTATTTGTAGTTTTATGACTTACGGTGTTGGTTATTTTCGTTTTGGGAAGGTTTTAGGTTGATTTAGACCCTTTGGTTCTTGGTTTATAAGCCTAAGTTAGAAATATTTACCAAAGTTTGACTTTTGTGAAAGGACTCCGAAATGGTGTTTTGATGGCTTCGATAGGTTTGTATCGTAATTTGGACTTGGGCGTATGCTCGGAATTGAATTTGGAGGTTCGTAGGTTGATTTATGTTATTTTGTCGAAAGTTGGCAATTTGAGATTTAGAAGATTTTCCAAGTTTGACCATAGGTTGAATTTTGGCAATCGGGTTTCGAATTTTGTTTTGGGAATTGGAATAGGTCTGTCGTGCAATTTGTAACTTATCTGCAAAATTTGGTGTCATTTGGGGTTGATTTGATAGGATTCGGACTCCTGGTTGCAATTCTAGAGGTTCTTGAACTTTTCTTGAAATTCGTGTGTTTTGATATCTGATTCGTAGTTCTAGATATTATTTTTGTGTTTTGATCACACGAACGAGTTCATATAATATTTTAGACTTGTGTGGATGTTTGGTTTGGATCCTCAAGGGCTCGGATGAGTTTTGGACGTGTTTCAGAAAGGTTTGGACTGAAAATAGGTTGTTGGCATGCTAGTGTGTTGGTGTCTGTGATATCAAAACTGCGAGCATCAGCCTCGCGATTGCATAGTGAACAAGTGAGGGGAAGGTATCACAATTGCGACGCCTCATTCTCAATTACGAAGATAGGCTAGTCCGGGTTAGGATCACATTTGCAATATATTTTTTTGCATTTGCGATGGGGACATGGTACACAATTGCGAACCCATTGTCGCATTTGCGAAGTTCCCCTAAGGCTGTTAGTAGCCGCATTTGTGAGATTTTCTCTTCAATTGCACGATTTCGCAATTGCGAACCTAGTGTCACAATTCCGTAATCTGAAACTAATCAAAAGGGTGAAAAGTCGATCACATGCCTCATATTTAGATTTCACAATCTTTTCTTATATCGCCGTGTGGTGTTACATTTAGATATTTTTTAAAATATTTTTTTCAAAATAGCTACACGCGCTTTAGCCTTCTTATATCACCGCGTGGCTTCAAAGTAATTCCCTTACTAGCAACACGCACATATATCCCACCTTATGTCACCGCATGCACATCAAACCCCATCCTTATACCACCGCATGCACATCAATATCACAATACAGTAACAACTCGCACCACATGTGTCCATATGCCACAACTTACCAAAATCAACAATACCAATGTTACCACAAGATATAGCACAAGGCTCAACCACAATGTGTACAAGAATCTCAAAAATAACAAAATGAATTGAGAAATATTCAACAAGGAAAGATATCTCAACAATCAACAACTCCAACCTTACACTCTCTGTGGAACATTGTTACCTATCATTATATAATGTATTGTATTGTACTGTATTGTATCGTTTTGATAGATACAATGTTTGGGTAGATTGTATCGTTTGTTGTTGTTAAATAACATACTTAATGTTTGGTTTGACTGTATTGTACTGTACTGTACTGCTAAGTTTACTAAAATACCTTCAATTATTTTAAATATGATGCTTATTAAGAATTACTTATAAAAATAATTTATTTATTTCACCTCCCCATCTTCCTCATAAGGAATCATCATTCTACTATAATAGCGAAAGCCCCAAATTGGTTTCATACAAACAAAAAAAAATTCACAACCCCATCAAAACATAGTAGACAATGGACCTTGAGTTCCTAACCTTTAATGTGGCAAATAATTCATAACTTAAAGTGCATAATATAATAAAATTTTCTAACAACATGACATAAAATTCATATTGATCTAGTCAAAGTCTATAAAATCCTCAATATCTAAAGCATAAATAATATTAGTCTAACTCAATTGCCAGGTGACGACATCAAGGTCAGAAAAAGTAATTTGCAGTGTTCCAATGGACACCCAATCAGTGCGCGACACAAGCCTGCATGTTTGCAAAGAAATATATAAGCTTTCATGTTCATAATAGGCTCTAAACCCAATACTTGTACCATTTGCCATATCACACTCTCAGAAATAGGTGGCATAGTTGAAACGAGACTAATTGCATTAGCCAAATTATTCATCCCACCTCTCACCATATCAGCCATGCCTTCAAGATGATCTTCTTTAGAATTTTTATTCCTGCTAGAAGTCGGTACCTATGAATATGCATTCAATCATGTGTGCAATAAAAGTTCCACCAACCTTGTTTCCAAGTGTGTGCTCATGATAGAATGCATCAATTAAGGCATCATCCCTAGCATTTGACTAAATACAAACAAAGTGTTATCTGAAAGATTTGTATCGCTTTAGGATGTCTTTGGCCTTTTCGGCATATTGATAACTATATAATTAAGAGATACTCATAAGAGTTAATGAAAACTTTATCAGACATAATAGTTATAAAAGTCATAAAATAAAGTAAATGCATAGTGCATAATATATATTGTCCAAATAATAGCTACGAAATTACT
Organism: Nicotiana knightiana; assembly: GCA_005239525.1. Taxonomy (NCBI): domain Eukaryota; kingdom Viridiplantae; phylum Streptophyta; class Magnoliopsida; order Solanales; family Solanaceae; genus Nicotiana; species Nicotiana knightiana. The sequence continues at coordinate 52,022 of ML371703.1, read as the reverse complement.
TTCAAACACATAAAATAAATAAACACGAAAAAATTTGTTGACTTTTTCTCTCCTAGAAGACTAAACTTGATAATTAGTCCACATGTCAATTAATATGCCATCTCTAATGTAACGACCCGAGAGGTCATTTTTTGTTCTAGGACCTCGTTCCCCTAAATGAGACTTCTCGTAGTTCTTTTTACTTATTTATGACTTGCGGGGACGGGTGGTTCGAGGTTTGGAGGAGTTTGGAGTGGTATAGGAACACTTTATTCCTTAAGGTTCGCCTTTAAGGCCAAGTTTGACTTCGGTCAACATTTTTGGTAAACAACCTAGGAATCGAGATTCGAAGGTTCCGGTAGGTTCGTATGATGATTTCGGACTTGGGCGTGTGTTTGGAACGGGTTTTGGATGACCCGGGAGCATTCCGGTGCCAAATAGTAAAATAAGAATTTCCTTAAGTTCAAATTGAGGTTTGGAACGTGTTTTGTGTTATCGAGGTCCAAATAGAATTCCGAGACCGGGAATAGTTTCTTTGTTTTATTTATGACTTCCTCGCAAAATTTGGTGTCATTCCGAGTAGTATAGGTATGTTTCGGCGTGTTGAAAGTGAATTCAAGAACTTAAAGTTCTTAAGTTTGATCCAATAGGTTTTGGGGTATGATTTTTAGACTTAGGAGGTGAGCTTCATGAGGAAGCCCAGGACTTTATTGATAGGTTCAGGGATAGACTTCACAACATGAGGATACTGGAGTCCCATGGAGTTGACTTCACTACTTTTCAGCTAGCGGGCAGGGCTCGCAGATGGTGGTAGTCCTACATTCTTGGCACACCGGTAGATTTTCCTCCCCTCACTTGGGAGCAGTTTACTCAGTTATTCCTGGACAGATATATTCCACCCTCTGGCAAGGAAGAGCTGCGGTACCAGTTTGAGCAGTTGGAGCAGGGTCAGATGTCAGTGACCGACTACAAGGCTAGGTTTTCTGAGCTGTCTCGTCATGCACTATTATACTTCTTACTGATGCAGAGAGAGTGCACAGATTTGTAGCCGAGTTACTCTTAGGTATTAGGGCCAATATGGCCCGAGAGGTGGAGATGGGTACTCCTTATCAGCTAGTGGTAGAGATTGCTCGCAGGATTGAGGGTTATCGATTGAGGGGCAGAGAGTAGGGGCAGCAGGATAAGAGAGCTAGATTTTCTGGGGATTTCAGAGGTGCTCCAGCCAGGGGCAGAGGTCAGTTTGGTAGGGGCCATCCTAGTAGGCCCCCATATTCAGCACCCCCACCAACTTCTCGAGGTGCTCCCACGAAGCCTTATTTCAGCACTATGCAGCAGAGTTCTTATCGCCCACCAGCCATTCAGGGTTCCTCCGGCGGGTATTCTGGTCATCAGGGTTCTTCCAGCCCTTATTTCAATGCTATGCCTGAGATTTTATACCGTCCTCCAGCTATTTAGAGTCCTTTAGGGCAGCAGGCCATGGTACCGAGAGGTTTTTATAAGTGCAGGGATCCAGGTCATATTAAGAGGAATTGTCCCAGGCTTTGGGGAAAGGAAGTGCAGTAGAGTTTCCAGCCTATGAGTTCAGCACCGGCGGTCCGGCTACCCAGAGGTGGAGGAAAGGTTGGTAGAGGTCATCATAGAGGTGGAAGTTAGGCAGGGGGAGCCCAACCAGCTCCTGTCCATTCAGGAGGAGGTCAGTCATCCGGCGCTCCAGCCAGATTCTATGCTATTCCGGCAAAATCAGATGCAGTGGCCTCAGATGTCGTGATCACAGGTATTATTTCAGTATGCGTTAGAGATGTATCGGTATTATTTGATCCAGCGTCCACTTATTCTTATGTATCGACCCTGTTTTCTCATTTCTTGGATATTCCTCGTGAGTCTTTGGGTGCTCCTGTTTATGTGTCCACTCTTGTGGACGATTCTATGGTTGTGGACCGGATATATCGGTCTTGTGTGGTTACATTCTGTGGGTTCGAGACCAGAGTGGACCTCGTGTTGCTTGATATGATTGATTTTGAGGTCATCCTGGGCATGGATTGGCTATCTCCCTATCATGCCATTCTAGATTGCCATGCCAAGACTGTTACTCTAGCCATGCCCGAGTTGCCGAGATTGGAGTGGATAGGTTCCTCAGTTAGTGCGGCTAGTTGGGTTATTTCTTTCCTGAAGGCTCGATGTATGGTCGAGAAGAGGTGTTTGGCTTATCTTGTTTATATGTGGGACACCACCGTCGAGTCTCCAATGATTGATTCAATGTCGGTAGTTCGAGAGTTAGCTGATGTATTCCCTTCAGACCTTCCAGGCATGCCACCGGATCGTGACATTGATTTCTGCATTGACTTAGCTCTGGGCACCCAGCCTATATCTATTCCCCATACCGTATGGATCTGAAGGAGTTGAAGGAATTGAAAGAACAACTTGAGGAGTTATTGGCTAAGGGGTTTATCAGACCGAGCGTATCGCCTTGGGGTGCCCCAGTTTTATTTGTGAAGAAGAAGAAGAAGGATGGGACTATGCGGATGTGTATTGACTACCGCTAGTTGAACAATGTCACCATCAAGAACAAGTACTCGTTGCGCGTATCGATGATTTTTTTGACTAGTTGCAGGGTTCTCAGGTGTTTTCTAAGATTGACCTGAGATCGGGGTACCATCAGTTGAAGATTCAGGATTCGGATGTTCCGAAGACTACCTTTCGTACGAGATATGGTCATTATGAGTTCCTAGTAATGTCCTTTCGCCTGACTAATGCTCCAGCGACATTTATGGATTTGATGAACAGGGTGTTCAGACCTTATATTGATTCTTTTGTCATCGTCTTCATTGATGACATATTGATTTACTCACGTAGCCTGGGAGAGCACGAGCAGCATTTGAGAGTTGTGCTCCAGACGTTGTGAGAACAACAGTTGTACGCTAAATTCTCCAAGTGTGAGTTTTGGTTGGATTCTGTGGTATCTGGAGAGGGTATCAAGGTGGATCCTAAGAAGATTGAGGCAGTTCAGAGTTGGCCACGCCCTACTTCAGCTACAGAGATCAGGAGCTTCTTGGGTCTAGCAGGTTATTATCGTCGATTTGTGGAGGGGTTTTCATCCATTCCAGCCCCTCTAACTAGATTAACCCAGAAGAATGCCCCATTTCGATGGTCCGACGAGTGTGAGGCGAGCTTTCAGAAGCTCAAGATAGCATTAACCTCAGCACCAGTTCTAGTGTTGCCATCCGGCTCAGGAATGTATACAGTTTATTGCGACGCTTCACACATTGGTTTGGGATGTTTGTTGATGTAGGAGGGGCGAGTTATTGCATATGCTTCACGTCAGCTGAAGTTTCATGAGAAAGTTACCCTGTGCACGACTTGGAGTTGGCGGAAATTGTTCATGCTCTTAAGATTTGGAGACACTACTTGTATGGGGTGCCTTGTGAGGTTTATACGGACCACCGCAGCTTGAAGCAATTATTCAAGCACAGGGATCTTAATTTGAGGTAGTGTAGGTTGCTTGAGTTGCTGAAGGATTATGACATCACCATTCTTTATCATCCGGGCAAGGCGAACGTGGTTGCAGATTCCTTAAGCAGGAAGGCGGAGAGTATGGGTAGTTTGGCTTTCATTTCAACAGAGGAAAGACCTCTAGCTTTGGACATTCAGTCCTTGGCTAATCGACTGGTGAGGTTGGACCTTTCAGAGCCAAGTCGAGTTCTCGCACGTGTGATGGCTCAGTCTTCATTATTGGGGGAGATTAAGACTCGACAGTAAAATGATCCGCACTTGGTGGCTCTCCAGGAGACAGTGGTGCCAAGGAGGTTTCTATTGGCGAGGATGGTGTTCTGAAACTTCAGGGTCACTTATGTGTCCCAAATGTTGATGGCCTGAGGGAGAGGATTCTAGAGGAGGCTCATAGTTCACGGTATTCTATTCATCCTGGTGCTACGAAGATGTATCGTGACTTGAGACAGCATTTCTGGTGGAGGCAGATGAAGAAACACATAGTGGAGTATGTGGCTAGGTGTTTAAATTGCCAGCAGGTTAAGTATGAGCACCAGATGCCAGGAGGCCCACTACAGCAGATGCTTATACCTGAGTGGAAATGGGAGCGCATCACTATGGACTTCGTAGTTGGATTGCCTCGAACTTTGCGGAAGGTTGATACGGTTTGGGTTATTGTGGATAGGTTGACCAAGTTGGCACATTTCATTCCAGTAGCTACTACTTATAATTCAGAGAGGTTGGCCTAGATCTACATTCGAGAGATAGTTCGGTTGCACGGTATGCATGTGTCCATTATATCAGATCGAGGTCCTCAATTCACCTCACACTTCTGGAGAGAAGTACAGAGTGAGTTAGGCACCCGCGTAGAGCTCAGCAAAGCGTTCCACCCTCAGACCGACGGGCAGTCAGAGCGCACAGTTCAGATATTAGAGGACATGCTCAGGGCATGTGGGATTTAATTTGGGGGGCAATGGGACCAGTTCTTGCCTTTGGCCAAGTTTTCTTATAATAACAGTTATCAGTCCAGCATCGAGATGGCTCCATTTGAGGCCTTGTATGGTCGGCGATGTTTTTCTCCCATCGGGTGGTTTGAGCCTGGCGAGGCTAAGCTATATGGCACCGATCTGGTGAAGGATGCTTTGGAGAAGGTGAAGTTGATTCAAGAGAGACTTCACATAATATAGTCTAGACTGAAGAGTTACGAGGATCAGAAGGCGCGTGATGTATCATTTATGGATGGCGATAAGGTTCTGTTGAAGGTCTCACCGATGAACAATATTATGAGGTTTGGAAAGAAGGGCAAGCTCAGCCGAAGGTTTATAGGCCCATTTGAGGTGTTGAGACAAGTTGGGGAGGTTGCTTACGAGCTTTCTTTACCTCCCAGTTTATCAGAGGTTCATCCGGTCTTTCATGTGTCCATGCTCCGGAGATACCACGCCGACATCTCTCACGTGGTTGATTTCAGCACCATTCAACTAGATGAGAGGTTTGGTTACGAGGAGGATCCAGTTGCTATCATTGACAGGCAGGATCGCCAGTTGAGGTCCAAGAGGGTTTCCACCGTAAGTGTCCAATGGAGGGGCCAACCAGTCGAGGAGGCGACTTGGGAGTCCGAGGAGTCCGAGGAGGACATGCAGAGCAGATATCCACACTTATTCAGCACTCCAGGTATGATTCTAGACCCGTTCGAGGACGACCATTTGTTTAAGAGGTGGAGAATGTAACGACTCGATCGGTCATTTTGTGTTATAGGACCCCGTGCCCCTATATGAGACTTCCTGTAGTTACTTTTACTGATTTATGACTTGCGGGGATGGGTGGTTCGAGGTTTGGAGGAGTTTGAAGTGGTATAGGAACACTTAGTTCCTTAAGGTTGGCCTTAAAGGACAAGTTTGACTTCGGTCAATATTTTTGGTAAACGACCTCGGAATCGAGATTCGAAGGTTCCGGTAGGTTCGTATGATGATTTCGGACTTGGGCGTGTGTTCGGATCGGGTTTTGGATGACCCGGGAGCATTTCGGTGCCAAATAGTGAAATAAGAATTTCCTTAAGTTCAAATTGAGATTTGGAACGTGTTTTGTGTTATCGAGGTCCAAACAGAATTTCGAGACCGAAAATAGTTCTGTTATGTCATTTATGACTTGCTCGCAAAATTTTGTGTCATTCCGAGTAGTATAGGTATAATTCGGCGTTTTGAAAGTGAATTCAAGAACTTAAAGTTCTTAAGTTTGATCCAATAGGTTTTGGGGTATGATTTTTAGATTTAGCATTTTTGATAAAAACAAGAATTTACCTAGAAATTTGTTATGAAATCATACAAATACTATATATATTGATCCTTAGGCTATGGTAAGTATTTCCTCCAAAAATTTCCGGAATCCGAGCATTTGGGCTCGAGGGTGTATTTTAGGATTTTCCTATTTGGGTTCAAATGACCATTTAAGTAGGATAATTATGGACTTTTGAGCATAGATTGACTTGTTAATGTGATGTTTGGCTAGCTTCGAGTTCTTAGGCGACGAATTTGGAGTTTCGGGCGCGTTCTTGACCCGGAAAATAGGCTTGACACGAGGTAAGTATCCTTTCTACCTTGTAAAAGGGAATCGTCCCCATAGGTGAATATAAATAATTGCATGTCTTTATTTGTGGGGGCTACGCACGTACGAAGTGACGAGAGTCCGTGCGTAGCTACTATTATGTTATGTCGGGGAGTTTAGGATTCACAAGCATGTTGTATGTGTCGTATCTATAATCTTAAATGTTAATTTAGGTTGCCTAATATCCTTGAATTATTACGTGAACATCTACGAGGTTAATTTTTGAAATTTATATTATTGAATCCTTCTCTGTAAGTATATTCTCTACTGAATTCCTAATTTCCTGTTAATTATATGTATGTATACGGGTACCCGCATCGCATGTATGATTCACGAGCGGGGTAGCCCTACTATTATGTCAACCGCGTCGCATGTTCGATTCGTGAGCGGTGTAATAGATGCATCGATGGTTCGAGTCATTCGACCCTTCGGCAGTGCACATTTATTTTCGCGTTGTGTCAGCCGTACGTTCACGGCATGTTATGTGTTTGTTAGATGTTGTGAGTTCTGTGATTATGTATCTATTAAATACCATGAAAAAGGAAAACTAGGTAATTTGTATGCTAGAGAACTTGACACATAAAGGTATGTGTAAAGGATATTTGATGTTCCTGTCTTCATTATTATTCATGATTGCCATCCCTGCTTAGCCTTACATTTAAAACATATTATTTTGACCCTAGTAAGTGTCACGTCGACCTCTCGTTACTACTTCTTCGAGATTAGACTGGATACTTACTGGGTACATACTGTTTATGTACTCATGTTACACTCTGTACTTAATTGTACAGGTTCAGAGGCGGGTGCACCTGGGTATCAGTCCGAAGTTCGTCCCTGATATATACCTGGTCTAGACTCCGCAGTGAGTTGCTCCTCTTGACGACCCTCAAAAGCTCTATGGAACCTCCTTTTTTTTATTTTTGTCTATTCCTTTTCAGACAGTAGGGTAGTCTATTACTTCTTGTTTTTACTCTACTAGTCTGCCTGTAGACTTGTGACACTAGTTCCTGGCACACACATTAGTTGAAATTATTTTTGGGATGTAAATATTAAATTATAACTTTTATCACTTGTTCCAATATCTGTCTATTATTTTGGTTATTCCGATCAGACATCTATAATAAAATTAAGTGAGATACATCATCCAATTAACTACGTAAAATAAATATGAACCGAAAATAGAACTCTTCTTCATAGAACATATTGTTAAGTATGAAGGAGAATTCAGATACATGCTAATAGGATTGTACAAAAAAGAGAATTCTAGTCAAATATTGCATCAAATTACACTAAATCAACTCAGTAACAGAAAATTTAAGCCCTAAAAAGAAAACTTAAGTGAAACGAAGAATATTATACATAATATTATACTGAGCAAGAGAGGAGAATGTGAATTAACATGTTTGTGTGTGTATAGAAAAGGAGAGTGAAAAAAGGAGACCTTAGAGGAAATTTTGGCCTCTTCTTTTTGGAATATTTTTTCTTGGACGAAGACTTCCGGCTTCCATTGGCTTCTGATTTACTTCTTCTTCGTTATTGTTTTACAGAGATAACCAAAATTGGAATAGGCAAAAAAAAAAAAGCAAACAAGAGATTACGAAGAAAAATTTAACGAGAACAATGCTGCTGGTTTCATCTAGAGAGGCTACATACTGTGTACTTCATGGTTCATAGATTCGTAAACGGATGATTGTTACAACAGAAGCCATACATAATTCATATTTTAAATTTCTTTTTGGTTTTGGCTGTAACAAACTAATAACTTGATGCAACACTGTAAACCATGATATTGACTTGATAAATTATATCACCAGAACATATAGTTTGCAAAGATCATAGATAAACTAACCAGGGAAAATACACAAGAAAAGAGAGGGAAAACTAACCTGGGAAAGCTCTGTTTGGAAAGAGACAAAGTACGTAGTTGGGAAACTCTGTTTAGATGAACGTAGTTGCACGTCAGAAGGATGGAGACAAAGTACGTAGTTGGGCAAAGTATAATATAAATAATAGGGTAAAGGGTAAAATTGAAATATATAATAATAAGTGCGAGCGTAATTGGAAAGAAAAATATGGAACAATCCCACCATACCGTTTTGGTTGTTTTATAAAATGGGGCTTTTCATTGTTCCGGAACAATAGATTTAACAATACGATATAATCAGTTTTATATTTAACAAGCAAAACAAACATTGTATCTAGGATAAAAATACAATACAATACAATACAATACAATGGTAAACAACCATCCAAACAATACGTTAATGTGATAATAGCTTTCACAACTTTAACACCAAGAACCCAACAAGAAGACATTCCGCAAAATAACAACTTCACATAAGTGTAATTCAACAATAAGAGAGGTAATAAGACAATAAGAGATGCAACAACTTCAACTAAAGCATATAAGAGCAAACACAATACTTAAATATAGAACAAGTGCTAACAACGTCAAGTAGAGCATGTGAGAGTAAATTTAACAATGAAAGGTATAACATGTTATGACGAATTCAATTAAATGAATGGAAGAAGTCTAAAAGTCTATACCGGTGAAAATACCACATATACCTGGTGCACACACTCGTCATCTCATGTACACGTCTTCCACATAATATAAATAATACAATCAACTCAAATCCTAAGTGGTAGTTCCCCCACACAAAGTTAGACAAGATACTTACCTCAACTAGGCCAAATCAACCCTCGAAATATCTTTTCCCTTAAAATTCTCCTCCACACGGCTCAAATTTAACCAAATAACTTAGTATCATCAAACAATGCAAGAGAAACTAATTACGATAGATAAAGCTGTGATCTTTACACAATTCCCCAAAAGTCAACAAAAGTGAACTTCGGGTCTGTCCAGTCAAAACTAGGTTCTAAGGGTAGATTCCGACTATCCATAACCCCATGAGCCTATATATGTGTTTTGTCTTCAAATCCAAGTCCAAATCGGCTCTCAAAACTCCAATTTTCATTTCAAAAACATTGACAAAAATTCCCAATTTCCTCTTTGATTCTCAAAAACTTGATGTTAAATCTATGATATAATCAAGAAATATAGTTGTAAATTGATTAGAATCACTTATCCAATAGTTGTAGATGAAAATTCCCTCTCAAAATCTCCTCCTGCCTAGTTTAGGGTTCTAAAATATGAAAGATGAGACTTAATGTGTAAGTCCCCATAAAATTTTTAACTAAAAACCCGGAGTTTCACAGCGCCAGGTTAGAGTTCGTACTTTTTGGATTGAACAGTACGCTGCGGACCTTAAGGAAAACTTTGCAAGAGAATGCATTTCTGCGGCCCATTATACGGCCGCATAATCACTCTGTAGACCGCATATTGGCCGTAGAGTGAGGCAGAAAAGTTGTCCAATTTTGAGGTTAGTTATGCGGCCAATTATGCGATCGCATAATCGCTTTGTGGGCCGCATATTGATTACATAATCGTCTTGGACTTTTGCGAAGGGAAGTTCTGCTGAGTGCATTATATGCGACCACAGAACAGTTATGCGGACCGCATACTGGTCGCATATCTGGGCAGAAAATTCAAGCCCCTGAGGGTTATTTTTGCGGTCAGTTTGTGATCCGCATAACCATTATGCAGTCGCATATGCGACCGCAGACCTATGTCGGGGCACCCATTTTCTTATTTTAAAACCCGACCCCATTCCGTAAAAACACCCACATTAGACCATTTTAAGCATATTTTTCTGATAGTTTAGAGTGAGGGAAAGGATCCTAGAGAGAGAAAGTGGTCTTCATCAATTATTCTTCAAATATTTCTTAAACACCTTGAAGATTAACAAGAGAGACACCTAGGTCTCCTTCCCAAGAGGTAAGCTTCTATCACCCAAGCTCTTAATTCCAAAATGTAGCTATAATGGGCCATTAGTGAGGTAATTCATGGGGATGAGGGTGGTTACCTTGCATGCATGTGACCCTAAGGTATATGGGGGAGTGGTAAAACAAAGAAATAAAAGAATAGGGAATGGATTGGTGTAATAATTCACAAAAAGGGGCCATGGAACCTTAATAAACACACAGTGTTTGATAGAATGCTCAAGTGAGTTAGAACTTTGATCGTTTTTCCTAATTATGGTTCGATTGTGCTACATTGTAAAATATATTGAAGGTGCTAAGGGTTCCAGAACTTGTTGTAGAAATTAAGGAAATCTTAATTAAGGTATGTATGGATAAACTCCCTTCTTCTTAGAATCGAACCCCCGGTGTTCGAGTATTTGGTGTAAGTTCCTAACTTAATCATGCTAGAATTGGCTGCCCCAATACATGGTGTTGAAAGATTCATGTTCAATTACTGCTCTAAATGTTTATCATGATGTCATGCTATTTAAGAATGTGTTTGAAATGAGGAACTTGTGTATTCGAATAATTTTCACTAAGCCAATTTGTATGAAAAGTCTCCGTATCATTAAGATTTTCCAAGCTTTTTCCCATATGTGTGCAATGCCTTATACGATAGGCCTTATTAATATGATGGTTGTGTTATTTGAGTGTACAGGAAGGGGAATTTGAATTATAACATATACCAAGTGCCAACAACGGCTTAATAAATGAGGCTACTCGTGCCATATAATGAAAGATGGGAAGGAAATGTGCAACAAAATGAACGCTTGAAAGGATGATATCTCAAGTGAGATGGCCTAGCCAATCGGGCCGTGATCGGACGCCATACCACACACATAGTGGTTATTTTGCTGGATTAATTGATTGGAACTATGGATATGGATGATGTCTCAAAAGAGATGCCCTAGTCGGTCGGATCGAGATCAGACTCCGTGTAGGAACACAGTGGCATTGTGGATTATGGCACATGACACTAAAATTATCAACCTAATAAGATGGAGAATTGAACCAGAAACTATGTGATCCCTACTTGATGTTTTCATAATTGTTTGAAGCTCTTATTGTTTATCATGACTGGTTTCTCTTTGTTTCATTGTTCATTCTATTAAGATTGGTGTTTGGATTTATATACTAGTACTATTCTACAATACTAATGTCCCTTTTGTCAGGGGTGCTACATCTTTGAACAGATGTAGGTGGTTCCATAGTAGATAGTGTCGATCGTAGCTAGCGGCGCCTCCTGTCCTCAGCGATCTTGGTGAGCCATTTTTCTTCCAGGGGTCATGTAGTACATCTTTTGTTTGTATGCTTACATGTTTTGAGGTATAACCGGGGCCTTACTGCTGGCATTATCATAACTGTCTTTTGTATCCTTAGAGGCTCCGTAGACATTTATGTGAGTTGTGCATGGGTGTTGGAACGAGTCATTTAAGTAAGTTGTATTTCTTCTAAAACTCTCATTTGAAAATTGTATGTGTTTTGGGAACTTAACCATGATGTAATGAAAACAAAGCAAGGGAAACTTGTAATGTTCTATTTATATATAACCCTTCTACTTCTTAACTAATGATAACGTGCCTTCTTGAATCACAAACGAGTCGGGTAGCAATCCTCTAATAGGATTTCTCGACCGGGTTCACTCGGTTGATCGACGGTCGCGCTCCCCGAGGTTGGGGCGTGACATAATGCTGACTTTCCAACCCTTATGTTCAGTTGCAGATGTCACAATTGCAACACTGGGTTCACAATTACAATTGCAAACCCTCGCAATTACGAAGAAAGCATCGGAAATGCGGCAACTGTCATGCCCAGGAGATGTCGCAAATGCGACATAGACCTTGAAAATGCGAAGTCTACCCTCCTTGCAACTGCGACCAAATGATCGCAATTGCAAACTACCCAACTTAAGCTTAATCTTCGCAAATAAGAACTAGGTATTGAATTCCAATATCCGAATCCCCCTCGTCATGTTCGCATTTATAAAGTTGGTGCTAGCGATTACGATAATTGCAGCACCAGTACACCAGTACACCAGCAACCTATATTTGAGTCCAAACCTTTCTGAAACACGTTCGAAACTCACCCTAGCCCTTAGGACTGCAAACCAAACATCCACACAAGTCTAAGAACATCATATGAACTCGCTCGCATGATCTAAATGCATAAACAACATCTAAAACTATGAATCTGACATCAAAATGCATGAATTTCAAAGAAAAGTTCAAGAACCTCTAGAATCTGAATACTATCAAACCAACTCCATATGACACCAAATTTTGCAGACATGTTCCAAATAGCAAAATTTACATATTCCAAGTCCCAAAACAAAATTCTGAACCTGATAGCCAAAAAGTCAACCTATGGTCAAACTTGAAAAAACTTCTAAACCTCAAATTGCCAACTTTCGGCATACGCCCTATGGACCTCCGAATTCGATTCCGAGCATATGCCCAAGTCTAAAATCACGATACGAACCTATCAGATCCATCAAAATACCGTCCCGGGGTCTTTTTCACAAAAGTTAAACTTTGGTTAACATTTCTAACTTAGGCTTCTAAGACAAGAACTAAAGGGTCCAAATTAACTCAAAACCTTCCCGGAGCGAAACTAACTAACCTGCAAGTTATAAAACAACAAATACACATGTGTGAAGCATCAAAAGGGGAAACTAGGCTCAAATACACAAAGCGACCAGTCGGGTAGTTACATTCTTCCCCTTTTAGAACAAACATTCATCCTCGAACATGCATAGAGACATACCCGAAGTGACGAAAAGGTGAGGATAACAAAATTCGCATGTCGTGCTCGGTCTCCCAGGCCACGTCCTCGACTGGATGACCCCTCCATTGAACCTTCACTGAAGCAATGTTATTTGACCTCAACCTTCGGACCTATTGTTCAAGATGACCACTAGCTCCTCAAGTAAGTCAAATCCTTGTCTAATTGGACTGAGCTGAAACATAATACATGGGAGAGATCACCATAATACTTCCAGAGCATGGAGACATGGAACACCGAGTGAACTATCGATAGGATAGGTGGCAATGCAAGCTTGTAGGCCAGCTCACCAACTCTCTCAAGGATCTCAAAAAGGACCAATATACCTGGGGATCAACTTTCCCTTCTTCCCGAACCTCATGATACCCTTCATGGGTGAAACCCACAGAAAAACCCTCTCTCCCACCATTAATGCTACATCATGATCTCTCTAGTCAGTGTAACTCTTCTGTCTAGATTGTGTTATACGAAGCCGATCTTGAAACAACTTGACTTTCTCCGAGGCATCCCAAACAAAATTAGTGCCCAACAACCGAGTCTTTCCCAGCTCAAACCAACCAATTGGAGAACAACGATGCCTCCCATATAGGACCTCATAAGGAGCCATTTGAATACTCGATTGGTAGCTGTTATTGTAGGCAAACTCATCAAGTTGTAGGAACTAATCCCATGAATCCCCAAAATCCATAACGCAAGCACGTAGCATATCCTCTAAAATCTAAATGGTGCACTCGGAATGCCCGTCCGTCTGAGCGTGAAATGTTGTACTTAACTCAACCCGTGTTCCTAACTCACGATGCACGGCTCTCCATAAATATGATGTGAACTGTTTGCCTCGATCAGAGATAATGGACACTGACACACCTTAGAGACGAACAACCTCATGGATGTAGATCTGATCCAGCTGCTCTAAAGAATAGGTAGTCACCACTGGAATAAAATGTGCCGACTTGGTCAGTCTATCCACAATAACCAACAATGTGTCAAATTTCTTCAAATTCCGTGGGAGCCCAACAACGAAATCCATGGTACTATGCTCCCATTTTCACTCTGGAATCTTAAGTCTCTGAAGCAAACCGCCTGGCCTCTGATGCTCGTACTTCACCTGCTGACAGTTCAAGCACTGAGCCATATACTCCACCATATCTTTCTTCATTCTTCTCCACCAATAGTGCTTCCACAAATGCTGATACATCTTAGCGTCACACGGATGAATGGAATATCATGAACTGTGGGCCTCTTCAAGGATCAACCCACGTAACCCATCCCCATTGGGAACACATACCAGAAACTGCATCTGCAACACCTCATCATCTCCAGTAGAAACCTTCTTGGCATCGCCGTGCTGCACCGTGCCTTAAGGACAAGCAGATAGGGGTCATCATACTGACGATCTCTGATGCGCTCATAAAAAGAAGATCGAAAAATTACGCAAGAAAGAACCCAGTTGGGCTCCTAAATATCCAATCTCATATACTGGTTGGCCAAGGTCTGAACATCCATGGTTGGTGGCCTCTCTACTGCCGATAGGTATGCCAAACTACACATGCTCTCGGCCTTTCTACTCAAGGTATCGGCCATCATATTGGCCTTCTTGGGATGATACAAAATAGTGATATCAGAGTCTTTCAACAACTCTAACAATCTCTGCTTCCGCAAATTAAGATCCTTCTACTTGAAAAGATATTATAGACTCTGATGATCGGTATAGACCTCACATGGGACACCGTACAGATAGTGCCTCTAAATTTTAGATGCATGAACAATAGCTGCCAACTCTAAGTCGTGAACTGAGTACTTCTTCTCATGAATCTTCAACTGTCGAGATGCGTAGGCAATCACCCTACCATCTTGCATCAACATTATACTGATCCCAATATGCGACGCATCATAATACATAGTGTAAGACCCCGAACCCGTAGGCAGAACCAATACTAGGGTTGTAGTCAACGCAGTCTTGAGCTTTTGAAAGCTCGCCTCACACTTATCGGACCATCTGAAAGGAGCACCCTTCTGGGTCAATCTAGTCAAAGGTAAAACAATGGATGAGAAACCCTCTACAAAATGGAAATAATATCCGGCCAAACTAAGGAAACTCTGAATCTCAGTAGCTCAAGACGGTCTATGCTAATTCTAAACTTCCTCAATCTTCTTCGTATCTACCTTGATCCCCTTACTAGACACCACATGACCTAAAAATGCCACTGAATCAAGCCAAAATTCACACTTGGAGAATTTTTCATATAACTTCTTCTCCCTCAATGTCTGGAGCACGATGCTCAAATGCTACCCATGATCCTCCCGACTGCGAGAATATACCAAGATGTCGTTAATAAATACGACGACAAAAAAGTCAAGATATGGCCGGAATACACTATTCATCAGGTGCATAAATGTTGTTGGGGTGTTGGTCAGCCCAAATGACATCACTAGAAACTCATAGTGACCATACTGAGTCCTGAAAAGCAATCTTTGGGATATCCGGATAACCTAACCGCAAATTAATATTCGAGAGCACACTAGCACCCTGAAACTAGTCAAACAAATCATCAATGTGCGGTAAAGAGTACATGTTCTTCACTGTAACCTTGTTCAGCTGTCTATAATCAATACACATCCACATAGTACCATCCTTCTTCTTTAAAAACACAATCTGAGCACCCCAAGGTGAAACACTATGTTGGATGAAACCCTTTTCATATATTCGTATGATTATTTTAGACTTGCATGTATGTTTGGATCGAGTCTCGGGTGACCAGGAAGGATTTAATGCTTTTTGTTGAAAATTTGCAATTTGAAGAACTTTAAGATTCATAGGTTTAACTTGGGATTGGTTTTTGCGTTACTGCATTTCGTTTTATGTTTTGATATTTCTGATAGGTTCAAATGTGGTTTAGAGGTAATCCAAAGGGTTTGAGTGTGAATCAGACCTATCTTGTGAAATTGGAACTTAAAAAATTTAATAAAATTCATATTTTGGTATGGATCTTGATTCTTATATGTGATATTTTTTAATATATTTTGAGACTTTTGACCAGCTTGTATACGAGATATGGATTAATTGGAATGATCAGATGAGGTCCCAAAGAGGTTAGATGAATTTTGAACAAGTTTGAGCATTTCAGCACTTCAATGATATTCTACAGCTTTTTGCAGTTCCGAAGGAACTTTTTGAAGTGTGGAAGGCACTTTTCAAAGTGTTGAGGCAATGCCTTGAATGCTGAGTCTATGGAACAAGTTCTAAGGTAATGGGCCAAGTGTTGGGGGAATGGCCAAAGTGCAGACCGGGCCACAACAGGAGAATTGTAGGTCTATTAGTGTAATCTCGGAAGCTTATATCTAATAATCTATAATAAATTCGTGGATGATCCAAAAATAAAAGTTGTACCCTTTGAGTCTAGTTTCCAAAAATTCAAACCATTCATCAGTTGGACATTTGTATAAAGCGTTAATGATCATTTTACTAAAGAGTGGCAGTGCAGTACTGTTGTTATACGCAAAGTGCAGCCAAAGGGCCTGGATTATGGCCGGTAATGGGAGTGATTCCATGAGTGCAACGTGTACTGGAAGGTGAGTCCAACACTGTGTAGGGACACAAATTCAAACCCTTCATCATTTCGACATTCGAATAGATCTCACATGACATATCGTACAAGTAATGCCACCAAATCTTGAGTCTATACACAATAACTACCAACTTCAAATCGTGAACCGGGTAATTCTTCTTGTGAGGCTTCAAATGCCTTGACGCATAAGCAATCACTCTACCATCCAAGATTAATACAACACCAAGACCAATGCATGAAGCATCAATATACGATGTATGACCCTAATCTATGGTCAACACCAACACTAAGGTTGTAGTTAATGTATTTTTGAACTTTTGATAACTCTTCTCACACTCATTAGACCATCTAAAAGGTACGCCTTTTTGAGTCAACTTCATCAATGGAGCTGCAATGGATGAAAATCCCTCTATAAATAATGATAGTAGTCTGCCAAACACAAGAAACTCCTAATCTCCATAGTTGTAGTAGATTTAGGCTAATTTTGAACTGCCTTAATCTTCTCGGGATAAACTTTAATAGTACCACCAGACACTACGTGACCCATGAGTCCAGCTAAAGCTCACATTTGAAGAACTTAGCATAAAGCTTCCATTCCCTCAAAATCTGAAGCACAATCTTCAAATAATGCTCATGTTCCTCTCTACTACGAGAATAAACTACAATATCATCAATGAACACTATCAATTAAGAATCTTAATAAGGCTTGAACACCCTGTTCATCAAATCCATGAATTCGTTGGAGCATTAGTCAAACCAAATAACATCACAAGAAATCATAATGACCATAACATGTCCTAAACGCCATCTTAGGGATATCAGAAGCCCTAATATTCTCCGGATGATAACCTGATCTTAAGTCAATCTCAGAGAACATCTTAACACCTTGAAGCTGATCAAACAAAACCATCAATACGAGGCAAAAAATACTTGGTCTTTATCGTAACCTTGTTCAACTATCTATAGTCAACACATCCTCATAATACCATATTCTTCTTCAGAAAAACTACGATTCCATCCCAAGGAGAAACACTCGGTCTAATAAATCCCTTATCCAGCAACATTTTTATTGCTTCGTTAACTCAGCTGGAATCATGCAGTGTGATAGAATAGATATGGACTAAATGCTCGGCATCAAGTCACTACCAAAATCAAAACCCCTATCTGATAGCATGCCCGGTAAATTCATAAAGAATACCTCCAAAAACTCCCTCACTATTAGTACCGTAAGGAACCTCTATACTAGTATCTCAGATGACAGCCAAATATGCTAAATATCCTTTCTGCAATGACCCAATCATTTTTTTTTCTTTCTAAATCCCCATATCCCTATTTAAGACTCTCTATATATGATTTTTCTATTTTATGACTTGCGGGGATGGTTGGTTTGATTTTGGAAAGGTTCGAGTTGAAATTGGAACACTTAGTTCCTTAATAATGGCCTGAGATGGCCAAGTTTGACTTGAGTAAACATTTTGAGTAAACGACCTCGAAATCGGGATTTTATGGTTCCAATAGGTTTTTATGATGATTTTGGACTTGAATGTGTGTTTGAATCGAGTTTCGGGTGATCCTGGAGCATTTTGGCGCTTAATGTTAAAAGTTGGTGCCTTAAAGGCTTTAAAGTTTCTTAAATTTGGTTTGAAGTAGAATTTGAGGATATCAATGTCTGTTTGGGGTTTTGACTCCGAAAATAGGTTCACATGGTAATTTATTACTTGTACACAAAATTTGGAGGCATTCTGAGTTGTCTAAGTATGATTAGTCACGTTTGGAGCTAGTTGAAGAAGTTTGAAGTTTGTAAGTTGATTAATTTGGTTTTAGGGTGAGATTCTTAGTTTTGATGTTGTTTATGTGTTACGATGCTTCGATCAGATCCGTATTATGTTTAAGAACTTATTGGTATAGTTGGACGGGATCTCAGGTGGCTCGGGTGAGTTTTGGACGACCCGGCGCTAAGTCCAAAATTGTAGAAAATGTTGGTTCCGGGTTCCTTCTTCACAAACATGGAGGTAGTATCTCATTCGCGATGAAGGAAATGGGGACTGGTATTTTTTACTTCGTGTTCGTGAAGTTTTTTTCATGTTCGGAAAGTCCTAGGACCAATGGTCTCCGTATTCGTGATGGTATTACCACATTTCCATACAAGGAATGGGGCCTGGGAGTCAGCTGATTATTGCCCTTCACATTTGCGAAGGGAGGTCCGCATTTGTGAAGTACTGGATGGGCAAGCCTTCTTGATCGCGAGGCTCATATCGTGTTTGCGAAGAACATTTTCTGGGCCTCATAAATTTTGCCTTCGCGATAGTGAAGGGTTTCTGGGAAGTGACTTAAGTTAAAAACATATGTTAGCCATTTTCTTCATTTCTCACATCTCTTGGTCGATTTTAGAGCTCTTGGAGAGGGATTTTTCAACTTGGAAGCGAGGTAAGTCTCTTTCCTAACCTTGTAAGAGGGAATTATCCCCGTAGGTGTTTATATTTTCATTTGTTAATAATTGTGGGCGCTAAGTACGCACGAGATGATGAGCATCCATACGTAGCTAAAATCATGCTTATGTCCGGGTAGACTTAGGACTTTATCATGCCATATTTGTACTATTTGAACCCAACCTGTTAGTTTAATTACTTGAATTTATAATTGAAATTNGAGCGTCCATACGTAGCTAAAATCATGCTTATGTCGGGGTAGACTTAGGACTTTATCATGCCATATTTGTACTATTTGAACCCAACCTGTTAGTTTAATTACTTGAATTTATAATTGAAATTTAATTTGGAATTTTGTGAGACCGAGATTCATTATCTTGAGCTTTGGCGGAATACTTGATTGTTGGTGGAAATTATGCCTTCTTAGAGTATTATTCTTGTGTTGTAGTCATTGACCGCAACTTGTAGAGTTTCTCTATTACTGTGGATCGGGTCGAATGCCTCGGCATTATATATACGATATGCATCCATGTTTTGCATCGGTCGACTCTCCGCAGTATACACGATTATTCTAGATCGGGTCGTACGACCTTATCATAACTCGTGTGTAATATTGCTAGGAGTCTGGTTATACTTGACATTTCCTTCATGACTTGAGAATTAACAATTACTTGATGGCTCTTATTTGTTGATATTGGCATGTGATAATTGAGATTTTAAATTGATGTTTTGTGAAGGAAACCTTTTATTTATTGTTTCCATCCCATTGTTAGTGTTGTATTTCATGTCTATTTGTAATTTCTGCACTTTATTTATTGACCACTAGTAAGTGTCGATATCGATTCCTCGTCACTACTTCTTCGAGTTTAGATTAGATACTTATTAGGTACATGTTATTTATGTACTCATGCTACACTTCTACACAAATTGTGCAGGTACTGAGGCAGGTACATCTGGTACTCATGGGGGCGTGTATCCACATTACCCCGAGGCCTGATGATGAGCTACTCCCCCTTGCTCCAATATGCAGCACCCAGAGTCTCCTTCCTGTTGCATTTTATATTCATGTCTATTATATTTCAGACAGTAGTTATAGTGGTTTTTATATTATACTAGATTGATCGTGCACTTGTAACACCAGATTTTCGGAATTTCTAGTAGATGTTACTGGTTTTTGCCTGTTAATATCATCATTTCACTCTGATGTTTTATTTTTATGCTTTTAATCACCACGTCCTTATACTTGTTTTCTTTATTAAATAATAATGACTTTAAAAGTAATAAAATGAATAATTAAATGGATCAGTTAACCGATGGCTTGTGTAACGACCCGGTCGGTCGTTACGTAGAATATGCATTTATATTTACTGTTATTGCCTCGTCATCACTTGGTTAAACTGTTCTTGATGTGTTAGATTTGGTAGGCTCGGAATCGGAATAATTATAATGAGAATTTAGTCACCTAGTCTTTAAAATAGCCTTAGAGTTGAAAAAATCAACTGAGAGTTGAATTATTGATAAACGACCTCGGAATGCAGATTTTATGGCTAGGATAGCTTCGTTAGGTGATTTTGAACTTAGGAGTGTGTTCGGAATATTTTTGTGAGGACCGGTGTAGAATTAGGCTTGAATCGGCGGAAGTTAGTTTTGATAATTTTCGGTCGGCAGTGGAAATTAGAATATCAGGGTCGGAATAAAATTCCGACAGTTCGAGCAGGTTCGTAATGTTATTTTGGATATGTCTGCAAAATTTCTGGTCAATCGGAGTTGTTTTGGATAGTTTTGGCATCATTGGTGGATTTTAGAAATTTCAAAGTTCTTAGGCTTGAATCCGATGTGATTTTGGTGTTTTGATGTTATTTTTAGTGTTTTGAGAGTGAAACTAAGTTTTAATAATCATTTATGATGTGTTGGTTAATTTGGTTGTGGTCCCAAGGGGCTCGGGATTGACTTCGGGTGGTTAACGGGCATTTTCGGGGCATAGAGAATCTGTTGTTTTGCTGGTGTAAGTGCAACAGCACATTGTTCACTGCGATCGCGAAGAATGGTCTGCGATCGTGTCAAGTAACCTAGAGCCCGATCATTTTTGTGAATCACGATCGCGTGAGAAGGTGTGCGATAGCGAAGGTATGTAGCGTTGGTCAGTGCGATCGCGTGTGCATTGGTGCGAACGCGTAGGGTTAGTCAGGCTCGTGGGGAGTGGGGTCAACTGTTCTTCGCAATCGCGTGTGTTGGGTTGCGATCGCGTGGGTTGAGATTCTATTGAATCGCGATCACGTGGCTTGTGCTCCGATCGTGTGGGGTCTTTGGAGGGCCTGGGATATTTGTTCTTCGCGATCGCGTGAGTACTTCCGCAATCGCAGTGAAGGAAGGACTGGGCAGTATTTAAATAAACCCTCCGCGACCATTAGACCTTTTAACACCATTTTTTTACGGGAAAAGAGCTTGGAGGCGATTTTGAAGAGGGAAAATCAGTGTTCTTCATTGAGGTAAGTATTGTGGACCCTAAAACTCGATTATAGGTGATTAAGGAATATAATATCACTGTTTAATTCATGAAAATTAGTAGAAAAGATGGGGTTAAGGCTTGAGATTATGAGACCTTTAGGGATCGATTTGAGGGGTCAAATGAACTCCGATTTTAGCATTCTTTATATGTACGGACTCGTGAGATGATAAAGAACATTTTGTTATAAAATTTTTTGAGTTCTGAGACACGGGCTCGGAGGTCGGGTTTTGGCTAATTTCGTGTTTTGAGCTAAATTTGTTACTTTTCAATTGGAATTCATTCCTTAAGCATAATTTGGCGATAAAAATATGAACTTGGTAGATTTGGAGCACTCAGAGATCGAATTTAGAGGCAAAGGAACTGTGGAATAGTATTTTAGCCGGTTTTGAGGTAAGTAACGTTCCCAAACTTGGTCCTGAGGGTTCGAAACCCCGAGCTAAATGATTTATGACTATAATTGAGGTGACACGCATGCCAAGTGATGGGCGTGCACCGAGTATTTGTGGCCTGGCTTATCCCATGGCACCGCTTAGTGATTATTCCCTGATAATATATGTACTTCTGTTAATGTGGTAATTGTGAACCTGTTAGGAATCATGTTAAGTATAAATAGTAGGCTTCACGCCGAAAATGCTAAGACCCGAGTGGTCATATACTACTGTCTGATTTCATATACTGAGTCATGTTATAGCGTACCACTTTATATCTCAGTCTCAATATTGTTAATTATATGCATACTTATCATTATTTCGGGCTGATGGATGCATCTGTGATCGATGTGAGTGAGACTGAAGAGTAATAACTGAATGAGGCCGAGAGCTTGTTATTGACAAAGTTATAAGATCGGACTGCACACTGCGGCGATACTTAAAGCATGCTTTCGTTGGCTTGATATAGCACTTGGGCCACTAGGGACCCTCCGGAGTCTTTACACCCCCAGTGAGCGCATTGATATTGAGGGATCTATTTTCCCTAGGCATGGATCGTGTCCGAAGTGGATGTTATGTGAGGTATGGATCGTCCCTGGACATGGATCTTGTCCGAGTGTTGTATTCCGGAGATGGACTTACTTTGTGGGGCTGGATTGGCCTTTTTCCTCAGTACGGAGTGACTACCGTCACCAATGACTATGTACATTACGGGATGGACTTTTCCTTGGGCCTGTGAGCCATATACGGTACTGAGTGGATCGTTGTGTGAGGGTTGTGAGCAATATGTGCATATCCACACTGGTTTCATACATATATTTTTATGAGGGCATGTTGAGTATACCGGAATACTTGGCATAATTACTCATTCTGATAAACTGTTAGCATGTTTAATTTATGTACATTGTTTATTGTAAATTCTGAGGTTTTGTCTATCACTACCTCTCAGCCCATAGTTTGGGTTCGTTACTTTTGAGTTGGTGTACTCACATTACCCCCTGCACCTTGTGTGTTGATCCAGGCGGGACCCGGTAGTGGATATTGAGCATCTGTTCGCGTTTTCATTGGAGTTGTCGAGGTAGCAGCTAGCGATCGCGACCTCATCTTCTCTTCTTTATTCCACTTGTTGCACTTATTTTGAGACTATGTTTTCTATTTCTTCATTCTTTATATTTTTTATTTAGTAGCTCATGACTGAGTGACACCGGATCCGGGGTTGGAGATTTTAAATTTTGTTTCAAATATTATTTTTAAACTTCATACTCTTAGTATTATCGATAATTTTGTTTAAAATTTTATTTTTACTGGAAATTGAATTTAGCTTAGAAATAAAGGGGCAGCTTGCCTGGTTCCACGACATGCGCCATCACGACCCCGAAATCGGGTCGTGACAAGATGGTATCAGAGAGCTAGGTTAAATAGGCTCACCAATCATTAGCAGGTTTAGTAGAGTCTTGCGGATCAGTACGGAGACGTTTGTACTTATCTTCGAGAGGCTACATAACCCTTAGGAAAAATCCCACATTATTGAATTATGTTGTGCGACTCTGTTGAATTCTTGAACTAAACTCTTGTTGTTTTCATTCTCTCACAGATGATGAGGACTCGTGCTACCGATCATGGTGATCAGACACCAGCAGGACCACCTGAAGGTCGAGGCCGTGGTAGAGCGAGGGGTGCAGCCCGCTCAATAGTCGGGGTAGTACATGTGGACCCTCCCACTGCTCAGGATTAGGTCCCCGCAGCTGAGATCCCGACGGAACAGGATCAGGCACCAGCAGTGCCCATTGTGATTCCGGGTCTTCAGGAGACCCTAGCCTAGATTTTGATGGTGTGCAGCAGTCTGGCACAGGCTGTCGCCGTGTCTACTATTGCTTCTACTTCTCCGGCCGGGGGAGGAACTCAGACTCCAGCTGCCCGGACACCTGAGCAGGTTACTTAGGGGCTTCAGACACCGGGGACAGTTCCAGTTCAACCGGTTGCCACAGCCCGCGATTTTGTGGTCCCAGCTTTTGTAAATGACGAGCAGTGCAGGTTAGAGAGGTTTAGCAGACTCCAGCCTCCAATTTATAATGGTACTGAGGGCGAGGACGCCCAGGAATTTTCGAACAAGTGTCAGAGGGTCCTTCGCACAGCAGGGATACTAGAGGCTAGCGGAGTCCCATTTACTACCTTCCAGTTCACAGGAGCTACACTCGCTTGGTGGGGGGCTTATGAGAGGCGTAGACCTGCTGATGAAGCGCCCCTTACATGGCGTCAGTTCTCCATTCTATCCTTGGAGAAATATATACCTCAATCCCGCAGGGAGAAGCTGCGTAGGGAGTTCGACCAGTTGCGCCAGGAGGACATAACCATGACACAGTATGAGATGAGGCTCTCCGAGTTGGCCCGTCATGCTAATTGGCTAGTTCCCACGGATCTGGAAGTTTTGGTGGGATTCCTTCAGGGGGGCAGCCTCAGCCCGGCAGAGGCCAACCATTCAGGAAGGCTCAACCAAGTCGCTCAGGTTATCGTGGTGGATCAGTTGGTCATGATCCTCATAGTTCGCATCAGGTGCACCCATCTTGCAGTGCCCTGCCAGCTGAGAGTTCATCTTGGGCACCATCAGTTCAGAGTTCATCTATGCCTGGTTCTTCCAGGGGTTATCATGGTGCTAGGGGTTTCCTTCAGCCCACAGTGCCATTCTCTGAGAGAAGTTGCTTTGAGTGTGGGCCTGTGGGCCATATTAAGAGGTTTTGTCCTCGTCTTGCGAGAGGTACTTATCAACAGAGGAGCCGGCCTGCGATTTCAGACTCAGTAGCTGCACCACCCTCCAGGCAGCTAGAAGTGGGGGTTAGGCAGGTAGGGGTCGCCCTAGAGAGGGAGGTCAATCTAGTGGTGATCAGGCCCGATTTTATGCTTTTTCAACCAGACCGGATGAGATGGCTTCTCATGTCATGATCCCAAGTATTTTTTTCAGTTTGTCACGAGAAGCTTCAGTTTTAATTGATTCCGGTTTTTCATATTCACATGTTCATCATATTTTAGCCCATTCTCTGGGTACGCCTCGTGAATCTTTTGTTATATATGTTTATGTGCTCGCCTTGTAGGTGATGTGGTTGTTACGGACCGTGTGTGTCGGTTGTGTGTGGTACCTATTAGGGGTCTAGAGACCCGGGTGGATGTTCCATTTCTGAGTATGGTCGGTTTCGACATAGTTTGATCAGATAGATGATGATACCTTTAGGTATGACTCTATGTAGGTGTTTTGCATCGAATCGGATTGTTTGACTCCATAGGGCTATTGTGAGGGTGTCAGTAATGGCTATGGGGTTTGTATGTACTCCGGAATGATCTAGGGGTTACTCGTCTCTGCTTCGGGGAGCGACGATTCATTGGTTTTAGGCACACATGGTGCGGTTCTGTTGTGGTCTTCTAGAGGAGTTGATTAAGGTAAAGTAGCTGGGTATCATAGATTTTGGACGTGTGACTTGTGTTCTTTCAGATTCGTGTGATTTTGTTCAGTTATATACGGTGTGTGGAGGGGGGATTCTAATCTTGTAGATGCGTTCTGACAAGGAATTTGGGTTCTAAGGCGTAGGGGTTAGGTTGGATATAGTAGCATTCGAATGTGTTATATTATTAGATCGATGCGGGGTAAGGTGACGTGGGGTCGCCCCCAGGGTATGTGCATGGTAAGGTTATTCGGCGGTTTGATGGCTTTTTGGAACAACTCTTGGCACGTTCGAGGACGAACGTTTGTTTAAGAGGGGGAGAATGTAACGAGCCGGTCGTTCGTTACGTAGAATCTGCATTTATATTTACTGTTATTTCCTCTTTATAGCTTGGTTAAATCGTTCTTGATGTGGTAGAGTTGGTAGGCTCGTAATCGGAATAATTATAATGAGAATTTAGTCACTTAGTCTTTAAAAATAGCCTAAGAGTTGGAAAAGTCAACTGAGATTTAACTTATTGGTAAATGACCTTGGAATGCGGATTTCATGGCTAGATAGCTTATTTAGGTGATTTGGAACTTAGGAGTGTGTTCGGAATATTTTTGGGAGGACCGGTGTAGAATTAGGCTTGAATCGGCGGAAGTTAGTTTTGGTAATTTCTGGTCAGCAGTGGAAGTTAGGCTATCAGGGTCAGAATGCAATTTTGACAGTTAGAAGAGGTTCGTAATGGCATTTTGGATATGTCTGCAAAATTTCAGGTCAATCGGAGTTGTTTTGGATAGTTTCGGCATCGTTGGTGGATTTTAGAAATTTCAAAGTTCTTAGGCTTGAATCCGATGTGATTTTGGTGTTTTGATGTTATTTTTAGTGTTTTGAGAGTGAAAGTAAGTTTGAATGATCATTTATGACGTGTTGGTAAAGTTGGTTGGGGTCCCGAGGGGCTCGGGATTGACTTCGGGTGGTTAACGGGCATTTTGGGGCCTTAGAGAATCTATTGTTTTGCTGGTGTAAGTGCAGCAGCACGTTGTTCACTGCGATCGCGAGGAATGTCCGCGATCACGTAGAGTAACCTGGAGCACGGTCACTTTTCTGAATCACGATCGCATGAGAAGTAGTGCGATCGCGAAGGTATGTAGTGTTGGTCAGTGCGATCGCGTGTGCATTGGTGCGATCGCGTAGGGTTAGTCAGGGTTGTGGGGAGTGGGGTCAACTATTCTTCTAGATCGCGTGTTTTGGGTTGCGATCGCGTGGGTTGAGGTTCTATTGAATCGTGATCGCATGGCTTGTGCTGCGATCGCGTAGGGTCTTTGGAGGGCCTGGGGGATTTGTTCTTCGCGATCGCGTGAATACTTCCGCGATCGCAGTGAAGGAAGGACTGGGCAGTATTTAAATAAACCCTCCGCGACCATTAGACCTTTTTACACCATTTTTTAACAGGAAAAGAGCTTGGAGGCGATTTTGAAGAGGGGAAATCAGTGTTCTTCGTTGAGGTAAGTATTTTGGACCGTAAAACTTGATTATAGGTGATTAAGGAACATAATATCAGTGTTTAATCATGGAAATCAGTAGAAAATATGGGGTTAGGGCTTGAGATTATGATACCTTTAGGGATCGATTTGAGAGGCCAAACGAACTCCAAATTTAGCGTTGTGTATATGTACGGACTCGTGAGATGATGAAGAACATTTTGGTATAAAATTTGTTCAGTTCCGAGAAGCGGGCCCGGGGGTCGAGTTTTGGCTAATTTCAGGTTTCGAGCTAAATTTGGTACTTTTCCATTGGAATTCATTCCTTAAGCATAATTTGACGATAATAATCTGAACTTGATAGATTTGGAGCACCCAGAGGCCGAAAAGGAAAAGGCACTGCAGAATAGTATTTTAGCCGGTTTTGAGGTAAGTAATGTTTTCAAACTTGGTTCTGAGGGTTCGAAACCCCGAGCTAAATGATCTATGTCTATAATTGAGGTGACACGCATGCGAAGTGACAGGCGTGCACCGAGTATTTGTGGCCTGGCTTATCCCATGGCACCGCTTAGTGATTACTCCCTAATGATATATGTGCTTCTGTTAATGTGGTAATTGTGAACCTGTTAGGAATCATGTTAAGTATAAATGATAGGCTTCACGCCAAAAATGCTGAGACCCGAGTGGTCATATATTACTGTCTCATTTTGTGATTGTTTGATTTCATATACTGAGTCTTGTTATAGCATACCATTTCATATCTCAGTCTCAATATTGTTAATTATATGCATACTTATCATTGTTTCGGGCTGATGGATGCATCTGTGATCCATGTGAGTGAGACTGAAGAGTAATGACTGAATAAGGCCGAGAGCCTATTATTGAGACAGTTATGAGATCGGACTGCACACCGCATCGATACTTAAATCATGCCTTCGTTGGCTTGATATAGCGCTTGGGCTACTTGGGCCCCTCTGGAGTCTTTACACCCCCGGTGAGCGCATTGATATTGAGGGATGGATTTTCCCTAGGCATGGATCGTGTCCGAAGTGGATGTTATGTGAGGGATGGATCGTCCCTGGACATGGATCTTGTCTGAATGTTGTATTCCGGAGATGGACTTTCTCCGTGGGGCTGGATTGGCTGTTTTCCTCAGTACGGAGTGACTACGGTCACCAATGATTATGTACATTCCGGGATGGACTTTTCCCTGGGCCTGAGATCCTTATACGGTACTAAGTGGACTGTTGTGTGAAGGTTGTGAGCACTATGTGCATATCCACACTGGTTCCATACATATAATTTTATGAGGGCGTGTAGAGTATACTGGCATACTTGGCATAATTACTCATTCTGATAAACTGTTAGCATGTCTAATTTCTGTATATTGTTTATTGTAAATTCTGAGGTTTTGTCCGTCACTACCTCTCAGCCCATAGAGTTGGTTTGTTACTTCTGAGTTGGTGTACTCACATTTCCCCCTGCACCTTGTGTGCATATCCAGGTATACCGAGACCCGGTAGTGGATATCGAGTAGCTGTCAGCGTTCTCATTGGAGTTGTCGAGGTAGCAGCTGGCAATCGCGACCTCGTCTTCTCTTCCTTATTCCACCTATTGCACTTATCTAGAGACTATTTTGTCTATTTCTTCATTCTTTATATTATTTTTGGCAGCTCATGACTGAGTGACACCGGGTCCGGGGTTGGAGATTTTAAATTTTGTTTCAAATATTGTTTTAAAACTTCAGACTCTTAGTATTATTGATAATTTCGTTTAAATTTTTTTTTACTGGAAATTGAATTTAGCTTAGAAACAAAGGGGCGATTTTCCTGGTTCCACGACAGGCACCATCACGACCCCGAAATTGGGTCGTGATGTCGGTTCAACGCTCGAGGATCTGGGAGTTTTGGTGGGGTTCCTTCAGGGGGGCAGCCTCAGTCCGGCAGAGGCCTACCATTCAGGCAGGCTCAGCCAAGTCGCTCAGGTTATCGTGGTGGATCAGTTGGTCATGATCCTCATAGTTCGCATCAGGTGCACCCATCTTCCAGTGCCCTGCCAGCTGAGAGCTCATCTTGGACACCATCGGTTTAGAGTTCATCTATGCCTGGTTCTTCCAGTGGTTATCCTGGTGCTAGGGGTTTCCTTCAGTCTCAGTGCCATTCTCCGAGAGAGGTTGCTTTGAGTGTGGGTATGTGGGCCATATTAAGAGGTTTTGTCCTCGTCTTGCGAGAGGTACTTATCAGCAAAGGAGTCAGCTCGCGGTTTTAGACTCAGTAGCTGCACTGCCCGCCCAGGCAGCTAGAGGAGGGGGTCAGGCATGTAGGGGTCGCCCTAGAGGGAGAGGTCGATCCGGTGGTGATCAGGCCCGATTTTATGCATTTTCAGCCAGACTGGATGAGATGGCTTCTGATGCCGTGATCCCAGGTATTGTTTCAGTCTGTCACGAGAAGCTTCAGTTTTTAATTGATTCCGATTTTTCATATTCACATGTTCATCATATTTTAGTCCATTCTCTGGATACGCCCCGTGCATCTTTTATTGCATCTGTTCATGTGCTCTCCCTTGTGGGTGATGTGGTTGTTACGGACTGCGTGTGTCAGTTCTGTGTGGTACCTATTGGGGGTCTGGACACCCGGGTGGATGTGCCATTTCTGAGTACGATCGGTTTCGACGTAGTTTGATCAGATAGATGATGATACCTTTAGGTATGACTCTATGTAGGTGTTTTGCACCGAATCGGATTGTTTGACTCCATAGAGCTATTATGAGGGTGTCAGTTAAAGGGTATTGGGTTTTTCTGTACTCCGGAATGATCTAGGGGTTACCCGTCCCTACTTCGGGGAGCGGCGATTCCTTGGTTTAAGACACACATGGTGCGGTTCTGTTGTGGCCTTCTAGAGGAGTTGATTAAGGTAAAGTACTGGGTATCATAGAGTTTGGACGTGTGAGTTGTGTTCTTTCAAATTCGTGTGTTTGGTTAAGGTATATACGGTGTGTGGAGGCGGGATTCTAATCTTGTAGATGAGTTCTGACGGGGAATTTGGGTTTTAAGGCGTAGGGATTAGGTTGGATATAGTGGCATTCAAATGTGTTGTATTATTAGATCGATGCGGGGTAAGGTGATGTGGGGTCGCCTCCGGGTTATGTGCATGGTAAGGATATTCGGCGGTTTGATGGCTTTTGGAACAATTCTTGGCACGTTCGAGGACGAACGTTTGTTTAAGAGGGGGAGAATGTAACGACCCGGTCGATCGTTACGTAGAATCTGCATTTATATTTACTGTTATTGCCTCTTTATAGCTTGGTTAAATCGTTCTTGATGTGGTAGAGTTGGTAGGCTCGGAATCGGAATAACTATAATGAGAATTTAGTCACTTAGTCTTTAAAAATAGCCTTAGAGTTGGAAAAGTAAAATGAGAGTTGACTTATTGGTAAACAACCTTGGAATGCAGATTTCATGGCTAGTTAGCTTATTTAGGTGATTTGGGACTTAGGAGTGTGTTCGAAATATTTTTGGGAGGACCGGTGTAGAATTAGGCTTGAATCGGCGGAAGTTAGTTTTGGTAATTTCTGGTCAGCGGTGGAAGTTAGGCTATCAGGGTCTGAATGAAATTTCGACAGTTAGAAGAGGTTCGTAATGGCATTTTGGATATGTCTGCAAAATTTCAGGTCAATCGGAGTTGTTTTGGATAGTTTCGGCATTGTTGGTGGATTTTAGAAATTTCAAAGTTCTTAGGCTTGAATCCGATGTGATTTTGGTGTTTTGATGTTATTTTTAGTGTTTTTAGAGTGAAACTAAGTTTGAATGATCATTTATGACGTGTTGGTAAAGTTTGTTGGGGTCCCGAGGGGCTCTGGATTGACTTCGGGTGGTTAACGGGCATTTTGGGGCCTTAGAGAATCTATTGTTTTGCTGGTGTAAGTGCAGCAGCACGTTGTTCACTGCGATCGCGAGGAATGGTCCGCGATCACGTAGAGTAACCTGGAGTACGGTCATTTTTCTGAATCACGATCGCATGAGAAGTAGTGCGATCGTGAAGGTATGTAGCGCTGGTCAGTGCGATCGCATGTGCATTGGTGCGAACGCGTAGGGTTAGTCAGGCTCGTGGGGAGTGGGGTCAACGGTTCTTCACGATCGCGTGTGTTGGGTTGCAATCACGTGGGTTGAGGTTCTACAGAATTGCGATCGCGTGGCTTGTGTTGCGATCGCGTAAGCTCTTTGGAGGGCCTAGGGGATTTGTTCTTCGCGATCGCGTGAGTACTTCCGCGATCGTATTGAAGGAAGGACTGGGCAGTATTTAAATAAACCCTCCGCGACCATTAGACCTTTTAACACCATTTTTTAACGGGAAAAGAGGTTGGATGCGATTTTGAAGAGGGGAAATCAGTGTTCTTCATTGAGGTAAGTATTTTGGACCCTAAAACTCGATTATAAGTGATTAAGGAACATAATATCAGTGTTTAATTCGTGAAAATCAGTAGAAAAGATGGGGTTAGGGCTTGAGATTATGAGACCTTTAGGGATCGATTTGAGGGGTCAAATGAACTCCGATTTTAGTGTTCTTTATATATACGGACTCGTGAGATTATGAAGAACATTTTGGTATGAAATTTGTCGAGTTCCGAGACGCGATCCTGGGGGTCGAGTTTTGGCTAATTTCGGGTTTTGAGCTAAATTTGGTACTTTTCAATTGGAATTCATTCCTTAAGCATAATTTGACGATAAAAATCTAAACTTGGTTGATTTGGTGCACTCAGAGGCCTAATTTAGAGGCAAAGGCACTGCGGAATAGTATTTTAGCCGATTTTGAGGTAAGTAACATTTCCAAACTTGGTTCTGAGGGTTCGAAACCTCGAGCTAAATGATTTATGACTATAATTGAGGTTACACGCGTACCAAGTGATGGGCGTGCTGGCGTGCACCAAGTATTTGTGGCCTGGCTTATCCTATGGCACCGCTTAGTGATTATTCCCTGATGATATCTGTACTTCTGTTAATGTGGTAATTGTGAACCTATTAGGAATCATGTCAAGTATAAATGCTAGGTTTCACGCCGAAAATGCTAAGACCCGAGTGGTCGTATATTACTGTGTCATTTTGTGATTGTTTGATTTCATATACTCAGTCTTGTTATAGCATACCACTTCATATCTGAGTCTCAATATTGTTAATTATATGCATACTTATCATTGTTTCGGGCTGATGGATGCATCTGTGATTCATGTGCGCGAGACTGAAGAGTAATAACTGAGGCCGAGAGCCTTTTGAGACAGTTATGAGATCGGACTGCACACCGCAGTGATACTTAAATCATGCCTTCGTTGGCTTGATATAGCGCTTGGGCCACTACGGCCCCTCCGGAGTCTTTACACCCCCAGTGAGCGCATTGATATTGAGGGATAGATTTTCCCTGGGCATGGATCGTGTCCGAAGAGGATGTCATGTGAAGGATGGATCGTCCCTAGACATGGATCTTGTCCGAGTGTTGTATTCCGGAGATGGACTTTCTCCATGGGGCTGGATTGGTCTTTTTCCTCAGTACAGAGTGACTACGGTCACCAATGATTATGTACATTCCGGGATGAAATTTTCCCTGGGCCTGAGAGCCATATACGGTACTCAGTGGACTGCTGTGTGAGGGTTGTGAGCACTATGTGCATATCCACACTGGTTCCATACATATATTTTTATAAGGGCACGTAGAGTATACTGGCATACTTGGCATAATTACTCATTTTGATAAATTGTTAGCATGTCTAATTTCTGTATATTGTTTATTGTAAATTCTGAGGTTTTGTCCGTCACTACCTCTCAGCCCATAGTTTGGGTTCGTTACTTCTGAGTTGATGTACTCACGTTACCTCTGCACCTTGTGTGCAGATCCAGGTACACCGGGACCCAGTAGTGCATATTGAGCAGCTGTCAGCGTTTTCATTGGAGAGGTCGAGGTAGCAGCTGGCGATCGCGACCTTGTCTTCTCTTCCTTATTCCACCTGTTGCACTTATTTTGAGACTATGTTGTCTATTTCTTCATTCTTTATATTTTTTTGAGCTGCTCATGACTGAGTGACACCGGATTCGGGGTTGGAGATTTTAAATTTTGTTTCAAATATTATTTTTAAACTTCAGACTCTTAGTATAATCGATAATTTTGTTAAAAATTTTATTTTTATTGGAAATTGAATGTAGCTTAGAAACAAAGGTACGACTTGCCTGGTTCCATGACAGGCGCCATCACGGCCCTGAAATTGGGTCGTGACAGCTTGCCTAACCACGACTTTAGCATTATCACGACCTATAGTGGAAAATGGGTCGTGACAGCTTTGTATCAGAGCACTAGGTTCACATAGGTCTCACAGGTCATGAGCATGCCTAATAGAGTCTTGTGAATCGGTGTGGAGACGTCCGTACTTATCTTAGAGAGACAATAGGGTGTTAAGAAATTTCCCTTTCTTCATCTTCCATCGTGCAGTTAATCTTCTGCTAAGTATCTTTCTCTTATTCTCTCACAGATGGTGAGAACGCATGTTGTGGTTGTACCTGGTGATAGAGGGGCTACTTCCCCGGGTTTTCGAGGCCGAGGAAGGGCCACAACTCCTACTAGAGGATGAGGGAATCCTAGAGTTGCTCTTGTTGCACGACTAGTGGACCCAGTGAAGGATCATGTTATTGAAGAGCAGGATAAGGTCCCTGCAGCTGAGCCTATCCCGGCAGATTTTATGACTGCACCGGGATTCTAGGAGGTCATTGGCCGTATGATACGGTTCATGGATTCTGTGACTTAGACCGGTCTATTTCCGCCATATCCGGTAACATCTCAGGTGGGAGGGGGAGCACAGACCCCTACCACTCAGACCCCAAGGCATGCGACTGTTGTATATCAGACCCCAGGTGCACTAACTGCGAGTAGGGCTCAGCTAGTTGCAGCGGTTATACCAGAGCCCATACGAGCTGCGACCGTTAAGCAGCAAAAATGGTTAGACAGGTGGACTAGAATACATCATCTTGTCTTTGGCGGTGAGCAACATGAGGACCCATAGGACTTCATTGATCTTTGAAAGGACATGCTTAATAACATGGTAGTATTAAATTCCAATGGGGTAGACTTCACCACATTTCAGTTGGAGGGTAAGACTCGTAGATGGTGGCAGTCTGATCTTTGTAGCAGGCCAGCAGGTTCACCCCGCTTGACTTGGGATCAGTTCAAACGTCTTTTTGGAGAGATATACTCCACCCTTTTTAGACGGAAGAATTATGGAGTAAGTTCGAGTGGCTCTAGCAGTGTCAGATGTCTGTGATCGATTCTGAGGCGAGATTCTATGAGTTGTCTTGCCACACACTTATGATACTCTCCACAGATGTAGAGAGAGTATGGAGGTTTATTGTCGGCTTGCATTATGGTATCCAGGTAACTATGGCCTGAGAGGTTGAGATGGGACTTCTTACGAGCAGGTTGTGGAGATAGCTCAGAATATCAAGGGTATTCATCAACAGGGCCAAGAGCATGCACTGAGAGACAAGAAGCGTAGATATTCGGCTGGATTCAATGGCACCCCATCTAGGGCCAGAGGCTAGCTTGTGAGGGGCCAGTCTAGAAGGCCTATGTATTCAACACCACCGCCTACTCAGGATTCTCCAGTTCAGCGCCATTCTAGAGATACCTATCGGCCATAGGCTATTTAGGGTTCTAGTGGGTATTCAGGTCACTAGGGTCAGACTCACGGTTAGTCATCTTCCGCACCGAGAGATTTATACGAGTGTGGGGAGCTTGGTCATATGAGAAGGTTTTGCCCCTTGCTTTTGGGAAAGGCAGTACAGCAGGGCCATAATCCCATAATAGTCGCACCAACTGTCGCACTGCCCGGCCGGCCGGCTAGATGAAGAGGGCGTGTGGGTAGGGAGATGTAGTAGCCTCAGACTCCATGATCACAAGTATTATTAGTGTTTATAGTAGGGATGCTTTGGTACTATTCAATCCAGGGTCTACATATTCATATGTGTCTTCCCTTTTAACTCCTAATCTGGATATCTCTCGTGAGTCCTTGGGTGTTCTTGTATATATGTCCATGCCAGTGGGTGATTCTGGTATTGTATATCGGGTTTACTGATCATGTGTTGTGACTTTCTGTGACTATGAGACAGGAGCGGATCTTCTATTGCTCGATATGAACGACTTTGAGGTCATCTTGGGCATGGATTGGTCATCTTCGTACCATGTCGTTCTAGATTACCATGCCAAGATTTTTACATTAGCGATGTTAGAGTTGCCTCGATTGGAATGGAGGGGTTCATCTATAAGTACGTCTAGTCGGGTTATCTCTTTCTTGAAGGCTCGACATATGGTCGAGAAAGGTTGTTTAGCCTATCTGTCTTATGTTCGGGATGCTGCTATGGAGACCCCCACGATTAATTAAGTGTCTGTGGTGCAGGAGTTTTTCGATGTATTTACTTCTGATCTACAAGGCATGCCACCAGATCGTGATATCAATTTCTGTATTGATTGGCGTCAGGCACCCAACCTATCTCTATCCCACCATACTACATAGCTCAGAAAGAGTTGAAGGAACAACTTGATGAGTTGCTCGCGAAGAGGTTCGTCAGGCCGAGTGTATCGCCTTAGGGTGCACCGGGATTTTTGGTGAATAAGAAGGATAGGAGTATGCGGATATGCATTGATTATCTCTAGTTGAACGAAGTTACCATTAAGAATAAGTACATGTTGTCATGCATCGATGATTTTTTTTATCAGTTACTGGGTGCTAGGGTGTTCTCTAAGATCAACTTGTAGTCTGGGTATCATCAATTGAGGATTCAAGCTTAGAATGTTTCGAAAATGGCTTTCTGGACTAGATATAAGCATTATGAGTTTCTAGTGATGTCCTTCGGCTTGACAAATGCCCCGACGACATTTATGGATTTGATGAATCGGGTGTTCAGTACATGTCTTGACTCATTCTTCATTATCTTCATTGATGACATATCGATCTACTCGCATAGTATGGAGGAGCACGAGCAACATTTAAGGGTTGTGCTTGCGACCTTGCAGGAACAAAAGCTATATGTTAAGTTATCCAAGTGTGAGTTTTGGTTAGACTGTGTGGTATTCTTGGAGCATGTTGTATTAGGTGAGGGTATTAAGGTAGATCACAGGAAGATTGAGGCAGTTCAGAGTTGGCCTCGTCCTACCACAGCGACCGAGATCAGAAGTTTCTTGGGGTTAGAAGGTTATTATCATCGGTTTGTGGAGGCTCGTCTATTGCAGCCCTTATAACTAGATTGACCCAGAAGGTTGCTCCGTTCAGATGGTCCGAGGATTGTGAGGCGAGCTTTCAGAAGCTCAAGACCACTTTGACTACAACATTGGTGTTAGTGTTGCCCTTCGATTAAGGGATATATACTATGTATTGTGCCGCTTCACGCATTGGCTTGGGTTGTGTATTGATGCAGGAGGGGCAATTTATTGCATATGTTTCACGCCAGTTGAATCCCCACAAGAAGAATTACCCTATACATGATTTGGAGTTAGCACGATAATTCATGCTCTCAAAATCTGGAGACACTATCTTTTATGGGGTGTCGTATGAGTCTACACTGATCACCGTAGTTTGTAGAACTTGTTTAAGCAGAGGGACCTTAATACGAGGAAGCGCAGGTGGCTTGAGTTACTGAAGGATTATGATACTACTATCCTCTATCATCCGGACAAGGCGAACGTGGTTGCAGATGCCTTGAGTAGAAAGGCCGAGAGCATGGATAGTTTGGCATTCATTTCAGCATATGAGAGACCATTGGCCTTGGACATTCAGTCCTTAGCTAGCAGACTGGTAAGGTTGGATATTTCAGATTCCAGTCGAGTTCTTGCATGTGTTGTGGCTCAGCCTTCTTTATTTTAGTAGATCAAGACTCGTCAATATGATGATCCGCACTTGCTAGTTCTTAGAGAGACGGTGCTACGGGGTAGTGCCAAAGAGGTTACTATCGGTGATGATGGTATTATGCGGCTTCAGGGTCGCCTATGTGTTCCTAATGTTGATGGCCTGAGGGAGACTATTCTAGAGGAGACACACAGCTCACGGTATTCTATTCATCTAGGTACTATGAAGATGTATCGTGACCTGAGGCAGCATTATTGGTGGAGGCGGATGAATAAAGACATGTAAAGTTTGTGGCGAGATGTCTAAATTGCCAGCAGGTTAAGTATGAACACCAAAGGCCAGGTGGCCTACTTCCGCAGATCGTTATACTGGAGTGAAAATGGGAGCGCATCACTATAGACTTGGTAGTTGGGTTGCTACGGACGTTGAGGAAGTTTGATGCCATTTGGGTCATTGTCGACAGGCTGACCAAGTCAGCGCACTTTATTCCAGTTGTGATTACGTACTCTTCATAGAGGCTGGACCAGATTTATATTCAAGAGATTGTCCGACTGCATTGTGTGCCTATTTCCATCATTTCAGATAAAAGCCCTCAGTACATTTTACATTTTGGGAGAGCAGCACAGAGTGAGTTGGGTAGCCAAGTAGAACTCAGCACGGCCTTCATCTGCAGATCGATGGGCAGTCAGAGCGGACAATTTAGATTTTAGAGGACATGCTCAGAGAATGTGTGATTGACTTCAGAGGGCAGTGGGATCGATTCTTACCTTTGGCCGAGTTTTCTTATAACAACAATTATCAGTCCAGTATCGAGATGGCTCTATTTGAGGCCTTGTATGGTCGGGGATGTCGTTCGCCCATCGATTGGTTTGAGTTCGGCGAGGCCAGATTATATGGTACTGATTTGATAAAAGATGACTTAGAAAAGGTAAAGTAATTTCAGGAGAGACTTCACACAACTCAGTCCAAACAGAAGAGTTACGTGAATCAGAAAGCGTGATTTAACATTTATGGTGGGTGAGAAGGTTCTCTTTAAAGTCTCGCCAATGAAGGGTATCATGAGGTTTGGAAAGAAGGGCAAGTTGAGTCTGAGGTTCATCGGTCCATTTGAGGTGTTGGAGCATATTGAGAGATTGCTTACAAGCTTGCTTTGCCTCCCGGTCTATTCGGAGTTCATCCGATTTTCCACGGGTCTATGCTCCAGAAGTACCATGTCGATAGCTCACATGTGTTGGATTACAACATAGTTCAGCTAGATGAGAGCTTGGGTTACAGGGAAGAGCCATTTGCCAGGCAGGTCTGCCAGCTAAGGTCTAAGAACATTTCAGCGTTAAAGGTCCAATGGAGAGGTCAACCAGTCGAGTAGGAAACTTGGGAGACCGAGGAGGACATGCGGATCAGATATCCACACTTATTCAGCATTCTAGGTATGATTCTAGACCCGTTCAAGGAAGAACGTTTGTTTAAGAGGTGCAGAATGTAACGACCTGGCCGATTGTTTTGCTATCTAGATCCTCGTTCCCCTATTTAAGACTCATTGTATATGATTTTGTTGTTTTATGACTTACGGAGATGGCTAGTTTGGTTTTGGAAGGGTTCGGGTTGAAATGGGAATACTTATCTTCTTAATAGTGACCTAAGATGGCCAAGTTTGACTTGAGTCAATATTTTGAATAAACGACCTCGATTTGATGGTTCTAATAGGTTCGCATGATAATTTTGGACTTGGGCATGTGTTCGGGTTGATTTTCGAGTTATACGGGAGCATTTCGACGCTTAATGTTGAAAGTTGGCGCCTTGAAGGTTTTAGAGTTTCTTAAATTTAGTTTGAATTAGACTTTGGTGCTATCGATGTCCGTTTGAGATTTCGAGACTGGGAATAGGTATGTATGGTAATTTATGACTTGTATGCAAAATTTGGAGTCATTCCGAGTTGTCTAAGTATGATTCATCGCGTTCGGAACTAGTTAATGAAGTTTGAAGTTCATAAGTTGATTAATTTGGTTTTAGGGTGTGATTCTTAGTTTCGATGTTCTTTTATGTGTTCTAAGGCTACGAGCAGGTCTATATTATGTTTATGAACTTACTGGTACAATTAGACAGGGTTCCGGGTGGCTCAGGTGAGTTCAGACTACCCGAAGCTAAGTCAAAATTACAAAAAATATTGGTTCAGGTTTCCTTCTTCGCGAACGCGAAGGTGTTATCGTGTTCGTGATGAAGGAATTGGGGACTGGGTAATTTTGTACTCGCATTCGCGAAGTTTGGGTCGCATTCGCGAAGGCCTGGGACTAAAAGTCTCTGCGTTCGTGATGGTATTACCGCGTTCATGTAGAAGGAACGGGACCTAGGGGTCAGCTAGTTATTGCCCTTTGTGTTCGCGAAGGGAGGACCGCGTTCGCGAAGCACTGGAGGGAAATCCATCGTGATCACGAGGCTCCTATCGCATTCGCGAAGAACATTCTGGGTCTGGGCAATTTCGCCTTCGCGATCGCGAGGCTCTTTTCGTGATCACGAAGAAGGGGTGTCTGGGCAGTGACTTAAGTTAAAAACGGGACTTAGGCTATTTTCTTCATTTCTCACATCTCTTAGCCGATTTTAGAGCTCCTGCAAAGGGATTTTTCACCTAGCATCTTGAGTTAAGTAATTTCTACATAATGTGAATTTAATTCATAGATTATGGGTAAATTTTAATATAAAAATTCTAGAAAATTTGGGATTTTGTTGAAAAACCTATGTTTTTGTAAAAGTAGGATTAAACCACGAAATTGATTATGAAATTGAGTATGAATTCTATATTTGAGTTCGTAAGGTTATAGGTAACATCTATCTACAAAAATTTCCATAATCTGGGCACGTGGGCCCCAGGGGTGACTTTTAGGAATTCTTCAAATTGGGTTTGGTAATCACTCTAGTAGTTAAATTATGAACTTTTGAGCATATATTGATTAGTTTGTACGACCTTTGGCTAGTTTCGGATTGCTTGGCACCCATTTGAGCCAATTAGTGTGATTGAAGAGCCGAGTAGTGAACTTGGAAGTGAGGTAAGTCTCTTGCCTAACCTTGTAAGAGAGAATTATCCCTGTAGGTGTTTAGATTTTCATTTTTTAATAATTGTGAGTGCAACGTACGCACGAAGTGACTAGAGTCCCTACGTAGTTAAAATCATGCTAATGTCTAGGTAGACTTAGGACTTTACCAGTCATACTTGTACTATTTGAACCCAACCTATTATTTTAATTACTTGAATTTATAATTGAAATTTAATTTGGAATTTTTTGAGATCGAGCTTCATTATCTTGAGTTTTGGCGGAATACTTGATTATTGGTGGAAATTATGCATTCTTTGAGTGCTATTCTTGTGGTGTAGTCATTGACAACAGCTTGTAGAGTTTCTCTTTAACAACAGGTTCTAGAGTTTCTCTATTCCTGTGGGTCGGGCCGAATGCCTCGGCAACGCGCACACACACACACACACACACACACACACACACACACACACACATATATATATATATATATATATATATATATATATATATATATATATATATATATATATGTATATATTAGATGCATCCATGGTTCACGACAGTCGACCCTCGGCAGTGTACACGATTATTCTGGATCGGACTATACGACCTCGGCATAACTCGTGTGTAATATTGCAAGGAGTCCGGTTATACTTGATATTTCCTTCACGACTTGAGAATTGATAATTACTTGATGGCTCTTATTTGTTGAAATTGGCATGTGATAATTGAGATATTAAATTGATATTTTGTTAAGGAATCATTTATTTATTGCTTTTCCATTCTATTGTTATTGTTGTATTTCATGCCTATTTATAATTCCTGCACTTTATTTATTGACCACTAGTAAGTGTCGATGTCAACCCCTTTCACTACTTTTTTGAGGTTATACTAGATACTTACTGGGTACATGTTGTTTACATTCTTTTTATTAGCAAATATACCACTAGGCAGGCTGCCTAGTGGCTAATATATAAATAAAATCCCAAAATGGGTCCAAAGCTTACAAGATGTCCAAACCAAAATAGAAGTTGCATGAAGCTACTAGCTACTAAAAAGATAGAAAAGCTAAAGTTTAATAAACTAGATATTATAACAAAATAAGTTGAATGCTTCCTTCTCCTGTCAGTGTATGTGAATCCAATTGACAATGGTAAATACCAAGCAGCACCTATCAAGCTCTCACCAGGCGCCAGGGTATACTATCCCATAGGCTAAAATGAATTCCAAACATCTACACCATAGAGTTGAAGCCAGCATAGTCTTTCAAGTGTAGCTACTATATGATCTCCATATGCAGTGTACTGAGTATATCCAAGTTTTAATCATATGCGCACTCATCAAATTTAACATGTAAAAGTACCTAGCTTTAGGTAGGCTTTGCAATGCAAAAGCCAGGCTGGAGCTGGCTTTAGGCTGGCCTTGCAAGGCAAAAGCCAGGCTGGGGCTGGCTTTAGGCTGGCCTTGCAAGACAAAAGCCAGGCTGGGGCTGGCTTTAGGCAGGCCTTGCAAGGCAAAGGCCAGGCTGGGGCTGGCTTTAAGCAGGCCTTGCAAGACAAAAGCTAGGCTTGAGGCACACTCAAGCTTTAGACACTGTGCATTTTTGTGATCTTGTAAGCTCAGATCCTTCCCTTCCAGAACCTTTAATGTCGACATCATTCTAAACATTGCCAAACCATCCTTAGATTGAGCATGAAACCATGCTAATACCACTGAGAAATGATGCAACAATCTCCAGAGATACAACATAACAAGTTCAACCTTTTCCTTAATATTTGAACATATCAGAAGTAGAATAAATTACACCATCCAATACCTTCTTATCACATTGGTCATGTACACTATCAAAGCACTCCAAAAATGAGCATGTGACCATGCTAATACTAGTGGAAAGTACCTTAATAGCATACAGAATGAGACATAAAAGAAACATGCAGGTATGTGCAGATTCCAATACTATGAAGCCATCAGTTTGGGGCTCTTCTCTTTGCTATTCCAACCCTAATGTTAGGAATTTGAGACTTGTCTAAATTAATCAACTTCCTCCCTTCACTAGGCAGTTCAGAGAATGAGTGAAACTCAGATGTACCTACAAAAGAAAACACAATGTTAGCTATAAAATCCGCCAATGAGTTGCCTTCTCTGAGCACATGTTGAAAGATCACATTGAAGTTTCCCTTCATCTCTATAATAGTCTTCACATCATTCGCAATTATGCAAGGAGGATACCATTCCCCTTCTATCACTTTCTTCATCACTAATGAATCCGTCTCCAATATGAGAGGGTGAATATCATGCTCCATGCAGTGTTCCAATCCTTGAAGAATAGCCTTAGCTTCAGACACCATATTAGTTGTCACCCCAGGTCTACTGCCCTTACATACACCATATCACCTTCATCATTCCTCACACAAAATCCTAATGAGCTAGGACCAGGATTTTTTTTTTTGAGGCTCCATCAGTATTGCATTTGTACCAACCACGAAAAGGAATCTTCCATGTTACTCTTGTAGTGATCAGTATAGGTTTATATCCTTCAAAATATTGAATTTATGTCTGTCCATAACAATGGAATATTAGGAATCCAAGAATACCTCACCCGTTCCAGTTGATGCAATGTCCTATTGATCTCATGAATCACCCTATTTGTGGACACTGAACACCCATGCTTACCTGCATTTCTTCTCTTCCAATGTTCCCAAGTGATAATAGCTGGTATTGCTTGAAATAATGACTTTAACTTTGGACAACATTGAGCATACAACCAATGCCTTATAACTTGCTTCAATTGAATCGATGGCACAGTAATTCCAACAGCCCTCATGGACAAGTTCCATACTTTAGAGGCAGTAGGACTTGTGACAAATATATGCTCAATAGATTCCTATTGGGGTTGTTGACAACACCAACACCTAGACATCACCATTTTCCCTTGCCTCCTCCACATGTCATCAGTGGCTATTTTCTGCCTCCACAATCTCCACAAGAATAAGGATATCTTGAACGGTACGCCGTTAATCAACATTAACTTGAATTCCTCATTAGGACCTGCCCTTTCCCTTAATATTTTCCAAGCACTGCTAACACTGAACTTGCCTGAAGGAGTTGGCATCCAGTATGGCCTATCCCAGTATCCTTCACTGCCTTCATAATGCACATTTAGCCTTATATATTCTGTAATTTCCTCATTGAAGGTTTGATCTAGCAGCTGATCATCCCATGTTTCACCTTGCCGCAATTCTGCCACATCCTGAAGATGTTCATTGATTGGAAAGTCTTCAGGTAATACGTGATAAAGTGCACCTAATCTAGTCCAATTTTCATGCCAAATATTAGTTGTTCCACTCTTCAATTCTCATACGATCTCATGTTCTACTTCTTCCCTAGCATTCAGCATTTGTCTCCAAACATGAGACCCCCTTCTAAACTGCACCACCGTAGGTATATCCTTCTTGTAATACTTATTCTACATGAAATTAGACCACAAATATTTTGTGGTCCTAAACCTCCACCATAGTTTAGCAAATAATGCCCTCGACACATCATGTAAGGACCTAGAACCTAGTCCCCCTTCCTCTTTAGGAAGGCACAGATTTTTCTATGAAGCCCAATGTCTGCTTCTCCCTTCTTCCTTTCTTCTCCAAAAGAACCTAGCAAAAATCTTATAAAGATGCTCCAGGATATTTTTGTGGATGAAGGACTGATAACATGTGGACTGGCATACTTTGTAACACACTAGAAATGAGTGTTGCTTTTCGTCCAAATGACAGCACCTTTCCTTTCCATGAATGCAATTTAGCCTTTAAATTACTTGATGGCTTGAGAATCGATAATTACTTGATGGCTCTTGTTGAAATTGGCATGTGATAATTGAGATTTTAAATTGATATTTTGTTAAGGAATCATTTATTTTTTGTTTTTACATTCTATTGTTACTATTGTATTTCATGCTTATTTATAATTCCTGCACTTTATTTATTGACCACTAGTAAGTGTCGATGTCAATCTCCGTCACTACTTTTTCGAGGTTAGACTAGATACTTACTGGGTACATGTAGCTTATGTACTTTATTTTTAGCAAATATACCACTAGGCAGGCTGCCTAGTTGCTAACATATAAATAAAATCCCAAAATGGGTCCAAAGCTTACAAGATGTCCAAACCAAAATAGAAGTTGCATGAAGCTACTAGCTACTAAAAAGATAGAAAAGCCAAAGTCTAATGAACTAGATATTATAACAAAATAAGTTGAATGCTTCCTTCTCCTGTTAGTGTATGTGAATCCAATTGCCAATGGTAAATCCCAAGCAGCACCTATCAAGCTCTCACCAGGCGCCAGGGTATATTGTCCATAGGCTAAAATGAATTCCAAACATCTCCACCAAAGAGTTGAAGCCAGCATAGTCTTCCAAGTCTAGCTACTATATGATCTCCATATGCAGTGTATTGAGTTTGTCCAAGTATTAATCATATGAGCACTCATCAAATTTAACATGTAAAAGTACTTGGCTTTAGGTAGGCTTTGCAATGCAAAAGCAAGGTTGGGGCTGGCTTTAGGCTGGCCTTGCAAGGCAAAAGCCAGGCTGGGGATGGCTTTAGGCTGGCCTTGCAAGGAAAAAGCCAGGCTGGTACTGGCTTTAGGCAGACCTTGCAAGGCAAAGGCCAAGCTGGGGATGGCTTTAAGCAGGCCTTGCAAGGCAAAATCCAGGCTTAAGGCATACTCAAGCTTTAGAAACTGTGCATTTTTGTGATCTTGTAAGCTTAGATCCTTCCCTTCCAGAACCTTTAATGTCGACATCATTCTAAACATTGCTAAACCATCCTCAGATTGAGCATGAAACCATGCTAATACCACTGAGAAATGATTCAATAATCTCCAGAGATACAACATAACAGGTTCAACCTTTTCCTTAATATTTGAACATATCAGAGGTAGAATAAATTGCACCATCCAATACCTGCTTATCACATTGGTCCTTTACACTATCAAAGCACTCCCAGAATGAGCATGTGACCATGCTAATACCACTGGAAAGTACCTTAATAGCATATAGAATGAGACATAAAAGAAACATGCAGGTATGTGCAGATTCCAATACTGTGAAGCCATCCGTCTGGGGCTCTTTTCTTTGCTATTCCAACCCTAATGTTAGGAATTTGAGACTTGTCTAAATTAATCAACTTCCTCCCTTCACTAGGCACTTCAGAGAATGAGTGAAACTCAGATGTACCTGCAAAAGAAAACACAATGTTAGCTATAAAATCCGCCATTGAGTTCCTTCTCTAAACACATGTTGAAACATCACGTTGAAGTTGCCCTTCATCTCTATAATTCTCTTCACATCATTTGCAATTATCCAAGGAGGATCCCATTCTCCTTCTATCACTTTCTTCATCACTAATGAATCCGTCTCCAATATGAGAGG
The DNA here is from genome assembly GCA_005239525.1 of Nicotiana knightiana. Lineage (NCBI taxonomy): Eukaryota > Viridiplantae > Streptophyta > Magnoliopsida > Solanales > Solanaceae > Nicotiana > Nicotiana knightiana. The sequence continues at coordinate 7,148 of ML371703.1, read as the reverse complement.
GTGAAGATCATGCTCCATACAGTGTTCCAATCCTTGAAGAATAGCCTTAGCTTCATCCACCACATTAGTTGTCACCCCCAGGTCTACTGCCCTTGCATACACCACATCACCTTCATCATTCCTCACACAAAAGCCTAATGATCTAGGACCAGGATTTCCTTTTGATGCTCCATCAGTATTGCATTTGTACCAACCACGAAAAGGAAGCTTCCATGTTACTCTTGTAGTGATCAGTATAGGTTTATATCCTTCAAAATATTGAATCGTGTATGTCCATAACAATGGAATATTAGTCATCCAAGCATACCTCACCCTTGCCAGTTGATGCAATGTCCTATTGCTCTCATGAATCACCCTATTTGCGGACACTGAACCCCCATGTTTACCTGCATTTCTTCTCTTCCAAAGTTCCCAAGTGATAATAATTGGTACTACTTGAAACAATGGCTTTAACTTTGGATAACATTGAGCATACCACCAACGCCTTATAACCTGCTTCAATTGAATCAATGGCACAGTAATTCCAGCAACCCCCATGAACAAGTTCCATACTTTAGAGGCAATAGGACTTATGACAAATATATGCTCAATAGATTCCTCTTGGGGCTGTTGACAACACCAAAACCAACACCTAGACATCACCATTTTCCCTTGCCTCCTCCACATGTCATCAGTGGCTATTTTCTACCTCCACAATCTCCACACGAATAAGGATATCTTGAATGGTACGCCTTTAATCCACATTAACTTGAATTCATCATTAGGATCCGCCCTATGCCTTAATATTTTCCAAGCACTGCTAACACTGAACTTGCCTGAAGGAGTTGGCATCCAGTATGGCCTATCCCAGTATCCTTCACTGCCTTCATAATGCACATTTAGCCTTATATGTTCTACAATTTCCTCATTGAAGGTTTTATCTAGCAGCTGATCATCCCATGTTTCACCTTGCTGCAATTCTGCCACATCCTGAAGATCTTCATTGATTGGAAAGTCTTCAGGTAATACGTGATAAAGTGAACCTATTCCAGTCCAATTTTCATGCCAAATATTAGTTGTTCCACTCTTCAATTCTCATAGGATCTCATGTTCTACTTCTTACCTAGCATTCAGCATTTGTCTCCAAACATGAGACCCCCTTCTAAACTGCACTACCGTAGGTATCTCCTTCTTGCAATACTTATTTCACATGAAATTAGACCACAAATATTTTGTGGCCCTAAACCTCCACCATAGTTTAGCAAATAATTCCCTCGACACATCATGTAAGGACCTAAAACCTAGGCCCCCTTCCTCTTTAGGAAGGCAAAGATTTTTCCATGAAGCCCAATGTCTGCTTCTCCCTTCTTCCTTTCTGCTCCAAAAGAACATAGCAAAAATCTTATAAAGATGCTCCAGGATATTTTTTGTGGATGAAGGACTGATAACATGTGGACTGGCATACTTTGTAACACACTAGAAATGAGTGTTGCTTTCCGTCCAAATGACAGCAGCTTTCATTTCCATGAATGCAATTTAGCCTTTACTTTCTTGATAAGATCCTCATAATATTCCTTCCTCCTTCTAGTGTAGAAAATAGGACACCCTAGATATGTGAAGGGGAATTTACCTCTTGAAAATCCTGTAATAGCTCCAACCACCTAATACAATCCATTAGGAATCTTTGAATAGATGTAGTATGAACTCTTATCTTTGTTGATCATCTCGCCTGATATCTTCTCATAGTTCCCCAATACCGCCATAATCTTGCTCAAGGATGGAAGATGAGCATAAGCAAAAATTATAGTATTGTTAGCATATGCCAAGTGATTTAAAGGATCAGACCACTTAGGCATTCCAAATCCCACAAATGACCTGTCTTCAAATAGCTTATTCAGGGACCTGGAAAGTACCTCAGCTAACAGAATGGACAATGCTGGTGATAGAGGATCCCCTTGCTTCACACCCCTTGTAGACTTAAAGAACCCTGAGGACTTCCTATTCACCAATACTGAGTACCAGTTATTTGACACCAAGTTCCACACCATGTTGATGAAGTGCTCACAAAATCCCATCTTCCTTAGTACATGCAATAAGTACTTCCATGAAACACTATCATAGGCCTTAACCATATCAAGCTTGATCACAACATTAGCTGGTTTTCCCCTTAACCTTATGTCAGTGACAATTTCTTGAGTCAATAAGATGTTCTCAAATATACTCCTACCCTTCACAAATCCGGATTGATTAGGAGATATTAGAGAAGGCAAAAAACTTTCCAATCTATCATGTAACACCCTAGACAAGACCTTGTTAATGAAGTTTCTCAAGCTAATAGGTCTGAAGTCAGAAAAGGTCTCAACTCTAGATTTCTTAGGCAGCAACACTAGATTGGTGTGAGTTATGGATTTAGGCAGTGCAGCTCCTCCAAAGAAGTGTAGCATCATGTTGTGTATATCAGCACCAATGACATCCCAGCATGTTTGATAAAACAGGCCAGTGAATCCATCTGGACCACTAGTACTCTCCCCACTAAGCTCAAAAATTATTGTCCTTACCTCTTCAATTGTTGGCAATCTGCTAAGTTCCAAATTATGTTCCATAGTGACCATTGAAGGTACATTATTGATCAAGGAGAAGTCAGATGCATCACCTTCATTTGTGAACTATTTTTTCTATAAAAATCCACTGCAATTGTAGCTAGTTGCTCCTGGTCTCAATCCATACCCCACTTCCACTTTTGATCCTCTTCAGTTGTAATTTCTTTCTTTTGCCATTGACATGATTGTGAAAGAAACTTGTAATCCTATCTCCTTTAACAAACCAAGTCATCCCAGCTTTTTGTTTCCAATACTGCTCCTCAATACTCAAGTATTTCTTCAATTCAGATTGAGCCTTTTGAAGCACAATCCTGTTCTCAAATGTAGGCTCTGCTTCAAACAACATCTCTTTCACCCTAACTATGTCCTCCAAAATTGCCAACTGCATGAAGATATCACAAAATGTTTCCCTACTCTATTTTGACAGTGTTGCCTTCACCCTCTTGAGCTTCTGCTTGAACATCAAAAATGGATCCCCTATGAAAGCAGCTTCCCAATTCTGCCTCATCACATCTATAAATGTAGCATGCTTAGTCCAAAAGTTCAAGGACCTGAAAGGCTTGACAAAATTGGTGGTCTGCTCCCCACATGTCATTAACAATGGTGCATGATCTGATCCAGTTCTGCTTAGATGTTCAACTTCAATATTTGGCAACATGTTCTAAAATGGCATATTCACAAAGATCCTATCCAATCTCTTGAATATACACGCAGCATTAGGTCTCCCATTCCACCATGTAAATGGGCTTCCTTTATATCCTTGCTCAAACAAACCACACGAGTTTACACAAAATACAAAATCCTTATATTCAGGAGGGTGTACTGGCAGTCCTCCTATTTTCTCATCTTCATGCAATATAACATTGAAATCCCCTCCTACTAACCATGCAATTTTATATGACGTGCTAAGTAATACAAGTGATCCCATAATTCCAACCTCTCCATTGCTGAACATTTTGCATAAACAAATGTCATCATCATGTGTTGCCCCAGAACATGGTCAAACACTCTCACAGTCATCTGTTGCTCAGTATCCTCCACTAATTCTCATCCCACCACTACATCAAAGAACAACCATATCTCCCATTAATATTTGCATAAGCAGTCTCCATATGCAACCTTCTTCTATATCTATCAATGAATCTCCCTTTTGAAAAGGCTCCATCAATGCAACTACACAAAAACTATGTTCCCTATTCATGTTGATCACCCTAGGAAAGGCCTGTTGTGTATTCACAGACCTTATGTTCCATGTTAATGTTTTGATCGTCATCATTTAGATAGACAAGCTGGGCATTATTCTTGAAGGTTGTGGTAGCTTTTTATTCTGATTCTTCTTAGTTTTCTTACCTCCTTTAGCACTAGCTGTGGGTGATAAATCTCCTTCCCTAGTGACTTGTTTAAAGTTTTCTACTATTGATTCATCATCTCCTTCATCCTGCATTGGATTTTGTCTCATTAAGTCTTCATTAATTGGTGTCACATTGTGTGTAACTAAATCATGTAAATGTTGTAGAGGAGTCTTCTGTGGAACTCTAATTTGCAGCGGCATAATTTGGTCAGTGCCAGAATCCATAAGCACTTCCTCTATTTCCCTAGTTTCTCTTGGAACAGTTGCCCGCTCATCAACCTTTTTATTCACCATAGAAGAAGCAACAACATCATTTTGAATTGCTGCTCATAGACACTACCTAGCCCAGGAATCATTGTTGTAGGCTGCTCAGAAATGTCTGTTCTATTGGTATCACCACTCTTTCCATTGCATGTGCTTTAGTCTGAACCTAATGTATCATCCCTAACCTTCACATTAGCATCTTCATCAAGTTTTTTCTCCAATGCATACACCGGAAAACCATCAATCTTACTAGTTGCACTAAGGATATGGTTTAATACTGTTGCTTCATCAGGTGACCCTGGCGCTAGGCCTGGCGTCACCAGCCTAACGCCTGGGGTACCTGGCTTTAGGCTTGGCGTCGCCAGCCTAACGCCTGGCTTTAGGCCTGGCGTTGCCAGCCTATCGCCAGGTGGGCTGCTATCCCTCACTTAGTCTCCTATTGTCTTTATCGTTCCTAGTTGATCATCCTCCACCTCAATTGCATCACTCCCTACGACTTTTGATGAGTTTTTCTCATCAAGGTCCTCAAGCTGCCCAGAATTTGCAAATGTTTGAGACGGAATATCTTGACATGATTGGTTTGTAGTCACATTGAGTTGCCTTAGCTCTTCTTTGCTAGTTCCAAACCTTCTATGAACCCAGTCGATTGTGGATTCCTTATTAGCTTTTTCATAAGTACTTTGATCACTAGGAACAATAGGATTAACCTTAGCTAAGTTCCTATTATGCTGATCTTCCAACATTTTCTCAATTGCTTCCTTTTTTACACGCTTAAGTTCCCGTTGATTACCTTCTCCAGCTGGTTTAGTATTAACATCCTTCCCAACCCTAACCTATAAGCCTTAGGATTAGGGCTTGACACTCCAGTATTGCCTTCTTTTTCTTTCTCATGGCCTTTCTTGGATTTCTTTTCCCCATGTTCCTTCTTCTTACCATTGCTATGATCCTCGCATTTGCCTTCAGTAATTTGTAGAGTAGGTTGATGAACTTACTCAACCTCTAGTGCATTGAACTTGTTCTTGGTTTCTACTTCCTCAAGTTTGGCCTTCCTTTTACCCTTGTCAGCTTCATTACCTTGTTTGTTATCAACAATGTGATCTCGATTATCCTGTTAGTATTTATTCTTCCTTGCTGGTATCCATTCCTCCTTGGCATGATTAGTAGCAGGCTTACCAACCACCTTTCCACTTGACAGAACCTTTGTTGAATTTGCAGGTGTACCAATTGCTTCTTTGCTTACCACAACTGTCTTCTCCTTGCCTTGATCCTCAACATCTTCATCAAATCTCTTATGTAATTCCGGATGAATTACCCAGCATTCTGCCTCACTATGTCCTTGTTTCTTGCAAGGCTTGAAATATTGAGGCATATAATCATGCTTAATCTTAATCCATTTAAACTCTTCTGGCCCAGATTCATCTGCTTCTTCAACAATCTTAATACATTTAGGGAAATTACCTAGCAAATTCACTTCCACCTTTACTTTAGCACAACTAGGTCTACTCCCATTTTGAGTTGCTAGGTCTACATGTAATGGATTACCAACTGAACGAGCTAATGAAAATACACATTCCTTACCCAAATAAATTTGGAGGAAGTTTTGGAAAACTAATTCAAGCTATGGAAATTGGAGTCTCTTCATAAGGTGTCTACCATGGATTCTATTTTGTACAACGCATCTGCCACATGTCTGATTGAGCTTTTATATAAAATCTTGGTTTTGAAAGAAGATGAGCATAATCCTCCAATAAAGACAGCCTAATTAACACATGATTGTATTCAATCAAGCCAACTGAACAATGACCCTTAATATCACATTGAATTGGAATCACTTTACGTAATTCACTGATAACAGGCTTCCCATATGAAAATTTCCCCAGAACTGCAAGTTGAAGCCCTTGTTGTACGATGGATTGCTTCACTTCTTGTTTCTTCCACTTCACAACTGGTTCTCCATGAAGGAACTCAACTAGTTTCAATGGTAGCGTAGCTAGGGTTTGCATGGGCGTATTTATGACAGTAGGGTTTAATAAATTCGCATAGGTTTTAGNGGGGGGGGGGGGGAGGAAGATGACGAACCAACATCAGGAGGAGGCCGGCCGCCGGCCGTAAAGGCCATGAAGGGCAGTCGCCGGCGTGCACTGTTGATCGCAACTTTGAGGAGAGGGAAGAGAGCTTTTCCTTTCTTTTTAAAATTGTTGTTTACGTACTCATGCTACACTTCTGCATAAATTGTGCAGGTATTGAGGCAGGTACATCAGGTACTCGTGCGAGCTCGCATCCACATTACCCGAAGACCTAGTGGTGAGTTGCTCCAATCTGCAGCATCCGGAGTCTCCTTCCTATTGCATTTTATATTCCTGTCTATTATATTTCAGATAGTAGTTGTAGTTTGTATATTCTACTAGATTGTCCCCGCACTTCTGATATCAGATTTTGGAAATTTCTAGTCGATATTTATGCTTTTTTCTTGTTAATATCACCATTTCACTCTTATGTTTTATTTTTTTGCTTTAAATCACTATGGCCTTTTATACTTGTTTTCTTTATTAAATAAAATTCATGACTTTAAAAGTAATAAAATAGATAATTAAATGAATTAGTTCAGCATTGGCTTGCCTAATGACGACGTTGGGCGCCACGACCTACAGTGGGAAATGGGTCATTGACACCTTCTCAATCATACATTGAGCTTTCGAAAAGTAGATCACTTGTTTGAGTTCTTTAGGTGTATTAAATTTTGTTTGTGTACGGTAATATTTCACAGTTATTTGGTTGTGTTACTTTTAAACGAGGAAGCAAAGTGAATGTAGTAAAAGATGTGGGTAGTTTTGTAAACGTGTCCAGAAATAGGCTGTGTCTTAACACCCATTCTAAAAGTTTCAACTTCCAATTAGGGCTGCTTATCGGGCGGATTGGGCGGTTATTTACTCTTAACGGTTTGGCTTATCGGT
>ML371701.1:0-11166 GCA_005239525.1 Nicotiana knightiana | reverse complement strand
GGTTCTGCCCCCGAGCTTCTAGTGGTTCTCAATATTAGGGTTCTTGTGCTATGTTTCCCGTACGAGGTGCATCCCCACCCCCTCAGCCAGCTAAGGGTGGAGGTCGAGGTGCCAGAGATGGAGGCCGGACAGTTAGAGGTCGAGGGCAGGCCACGGGAGCTAGAGGTCAGCCTGCAGTGGGTAGACCAAGAGATGTTCAGGTTGGAGGGGCTCCGCCCCGATGCTATTCTATTCCTGCCGAGGCCTTTGATGCAGTTATTACATGTATGGTTTCAGTTTGCAGCAGAGATGCTTCGGTTTTATTTGATCCGGGTTCTACATTGTCCTATGTATCTTCATATTTTGCCCCTTATCTGAGCATGCCCCGTGATTCCCTGAGTACTTCTGTATATATGTGTCTACCTCGGTGGGTGATTCTATTGTGGTAGATTGAGTCCACCGTTCATGCTTAGTGGTTATTGGTGGTCTGGAGACTCGTGTAGATCTTTGGATTCTTGATATGGTTAACTTCGATGTTATTTTGGGGATGGATTGGTTATCTCCCTACCATGCTATTCTGGACTATCATGCCAAGACAGTGACCTTGGCCTTGCTAGGAGTACCTCGTTTGGTGTGGAGAGGGACTCCTAGTCATTCTTGCGGTAGTTTTATTTCATATATGAAGGTTCTGCGCATGGTCGAGAAGGGTTGTTTGACATATTTGGCCTATGTTCGTGATTCTAGTGCTGAGGTTTCTTCTATGGAGTCTGTGCCCGTGGTTTGTGAGTTTTCAGAGGTATTCCCTGCTGACCTACCGGGTATGCCACCCGACAAGGATATTGACTTTTGTATTGAGTTGGCTCCAGGCACTCAACCCATTTGCACTCCTCCATATCGTATGGCCCCTCTAGCGTTGAAGGAGTTGAATGATCAGTTGCAGGATTTGTTGGATAAAGGCTTCATCAGGCCTAATGTTTCTCCTTGGGGTGCCCCATTGTTGTTTGTTAAGAAGAAAGATGGCTCAATGAGGATGTGTATTGACTACCGGCAATTGAACAAGGTTATTATTAAGAATAAGTATCCTTTGCTAAGGATTGATGATTTATTTGACCAGCTTCAGGGTGCTACAGTATTTTCCAAGATAGACTTGAGATCTGGGTACCATCAGCTGAGGATTAGGGCGTTTGATGTCCCTAATACAACCTTTCGCACTCGGTATGGGCATTATGAGTTCTTGGTGATGTCATTTGGGTTGACAAATTCCCCCGCTGCTTTCATGGAGTTGATGAACCGAATGTTCAGGCCCTATTTTGACTCATTTGTTATTGTTTTCATTGATGATATTTTGATTCACTCCCGTAGCCGTGAGGAGCATGAGCAGCACCCTCGAGTCGTCCTCCAGACTTTAAGGGATAGTCAGTTGTATGCCAAATTTTCCAAGTGTGAGTTCTGGTTGAGTTCAGTTGCATTTGTAGGTGTGACAACCCAGCAAGTTGTCTTAAGAATTTATGCCCTGATCCCCTATTAACTTCTTTCCCCAAGTCTATTTCTGCTAAATTGAATTGTCGGGACATTCTGTTTTAGAGTTTCAGAGAGTTTTGGGACACTTAGTCCCTAAATGAGAGCTTAAGAGTTAGAAAGTTGCCCGAAGTTGGGGCAGTGTGAAGACGGCCTCAGAATGGAAATCCGATGGTTCCATTAGCTCCGTTGGGTCATTTCGGGGTTGGGAGCGTGTTCGGAATTTATTTTAGAGATCCATAGCTCATTTAGGCTTGAAATGCTGAAGTTTGAATTTTTGAAGTTCCGGTCAGATAGTGAGATTTTGATCCGAGGGTCGGAATGGAATTCCGGAAGTCGCAGTAGTTCCTTCATGCCATATGGGATGTGTGTGAAAAATATCAGGTCATTCGGACGTGTTTTGGTTATGTTTTTGATTGAAAGCGTGTTTTGATGAAATTGGAAGTTCTTAGCCCAAATCCTTGTTTAATTTGAGATTCCGATGTTGTTTTAGGTGGTTTAAGGATTGGTACAACTTTGAATGATGTTATGGGATATGTCTGTAGGTTTGGTTGAGGTTCCGGGGGCCTCAGATGTGTTTCGGATGCTCAACGGGTCATTTCCTCCTATTTTTGAACAGCTGTTGCTGTTTCTGGTGCGCCTTTCATTGCGGTCCCGAGCTTCCCTTCGCGATCACAAAGGCTTATTTGACCACCTGGAATTTTTCTTCTTCGCGTTCGCAACCGGTCCCTTCGCGTTCGCGTAGCTTCACCTCTTCCTTCATCGCATTCCCATTCCCCGTGTCGCATTCGCGTATCCTTGTTAGCCCAGGCTTTCGCGTTCACGTACTGGTCCTCGCGATCGCGAAGAGAAATCTTGGCAGCCTCCATTTTTTCTTCTTGGCGTATGCGTGACTTCTTCCGCGTTCGCGATGCATTAAATGACTTGGCAGTATAAACATCTCAAAATCCGAGGGATAGCCATTTTTACAAAAATTCAAGCTTGAGAGCTCGGATTTGAGAGAGATTTCGAGGGTTTTTCATAGGCAACAGTTCGGTGATGATTCTAAACTCCTTTTTGCTTATAACCCACTAATCTAATCACGAATTCCTCTTCTAATATCGGATTTTGCATGGAAAATGGGTAAGACTTCATAGACCAAATTATTGAATTTTGAGTGGATGAGTGACCTCCGATTTGAGAGATTTTTATATGGCTCGACTCGTGAGAGTACGAGGGTTCTGAAAATGTAAAATTTATCCGATTCCGAGATGCTGGCCTGAGGGGTGTTTTTGTCATTTTACCTAATTTTGCGCCTTAACTTTGAATTAAATAGTAGAATCAGTTTCTTGAGATGTTATTTACGATATGCAATTGAATTGTACAGATTTGGGCCATTGGAGTCGGATACTCGTGGCAAACGTGTGGTTTCAAGTTGATATTGAGCCGGTTCGAGGTAAGTGGCTTGTCTAACCTTGTGTGGGGGACCTTAGCCCTTAGGATGTGATATTTGGTAATTGAATGCCTTGTACATGAGGTGGCGAGCGCGTACTTGTGCTAATTGTTGAAAATCCGGTTTCACTTTAAATATTTAGCCTGAGTATCTTTCTTACCTGTTTTATTCTAATTGCAACTATAGTCTGTGTCATCTTAGAAAATCATGCCTAGTTTCCTGAATTGCCTATTTACTTAAATTGCCTTAATTGCACTACATAGAGCATGTTAGACTAGAATTACTTGTTGCCTTGTATTTATGCACTCTAATTATGAACGTCTTCTTGTTGTGGTTGTGTATTTACTTTAGGACTACGGGACGTTATCCCGAGATATCCCCCTGCATATTTACTTTGGGACTACGGGACGTTATCCCGGGAGATCCCCTTGCATATTTACTTTGGGACTACGGGACGTTATCCTCGGAGACCCCCCTGCATATTTACTTTGAGACTACGGGACGTTATCCTGGGAGATCCCCCTGCATATTTACTTTAGGACTACGGGACGTTATCCTGAGAGATCCCCCTGCATATTTACTTTGGGACTACGGGACGTTATCCCAGTAGATCCCCCTGTAAATTTACTTTGGGACTACGGGACGGTATCCCGGGAGATCCCCCCTGCACAGATGATGATCATTCGGTTTTATTTATAATGGACTACGAGACGGTATCCTGGGAGATCCTCATTGTTATCATTGTTATTGAGCAATTCGTACCCCGTGTTTAGTCTGTTCTTGTGTTTTATTATTGCCTTGTTTGACCTGACTTACATCACTGTTTTATTCATTATTACTGCATGTTTTCATACTGTAAATCCCTATTATATTATTTGACCTCAGTAGGGCCTTGACCTTCCTCGTCACTACCCGACTGAGGTTAGGCTTGGCACTTACTGAGTACCGCTGTGGTGTACTCATGCCCTTTCCTGCGCATGTTTTTCCTGTGCACATCCAGGTACCTCCACTCAGGCGCACTATCCCCGAGGTTGAGAGATACAACAGAGACTTTGAGGTACATCTACCGCGTCCGTAGACCAGGAGTCTCTATCTTATTCCAGCTTTTGTGAAAAGTTTATCTTTCCTTACAGTTGTGTCGTCATTTTGCAGTTAGAGCAGTGTATTATATTCTGTTAGCATGTGGTTCCGTGAGTTTTCCGGGTTTTGGGGTTATATTGTAGACTTCCGTATTATTTTTGGTTGTATATGCCAAGTGGCATTTATATACAGACTTTCTTTTAGATTGTTTAGTTTTTACTTAATATTTCCGCAAGTTATCTTGATATTCCGTATTGCTAGGCCTACCTAGTTATAGGGACTAGGTGCCATCACGACATATTCACGGAGGGCGAACTGGGGTCGTGACAAGTTGGTATCAGAGCTCTAGTTTCATAGGAGTCACAGAACACATGCCGTTTAATTAGAGTATCGTTGATCGGTACGGAGACGTCTGTACTTATCTACGAGAGGCTATTTAACCGTTTAGGAAAAATCTTCACTGCATTGATTTCTTGTAGTGCAATATTTTTTACATCAATTCTAAACCTCTGTTTTCTATTCTCTCATAGATGGTGAGGACACGTGCTACTCGGGACGATCCGGCACCCGTACCCCTTACAACAGCCGCCAGAGGCCGGGGCCAGACACCTCACACGTCTACTGCCACTACTGCTCCAGCCCTTAAGAAGACATTAGCTCAGTTCATGTCCATGTACACCACTCTAGCTGTGGCAGGGTTGCTTTCCCTTGCTGCAACCACATCCCAGGCCGGGGGAGGAGCACATACTCCTGCCGCCCGCACTCCTGAGCAGCGATTGCATGTGGAGTAGGTCCCAAAGGTCATTCATGTGCCGCCTGTAGTGCCAGTTCAGCCCGAGGGAGGTTTCAGCTGCTTCGGAGGACGAGCAGCTGAGACTATAGAGGTTCGAGAAGTATAACCCTCCAGTATTCAGTGGACTAGCATCAAATATGATTCCTTGGGGTTTCTAGAGGAGTGTCACCGTATTCTTCGCACTATGGGCATAGTGGGATCTAGTGGGGTTTCCTTTACTACCTTCTAGCTTGGCAGAGCCGCCTATGATTTGTTGTGCACCTATGAGTTAGGCAGTCCAGACGAGGCTGCTTCACTGACCAGGACCCATTTCTCAGATATGTTCCTGAGGGAGTTTGTTCCTCAGAGCCTCAGGGACGCATGGCGCGCAGATTTTGAGCATTTGCGCCAGGGTGCTATGACAGTTTCAGAGTATGCTATCTGTTACACCAGATTGGCTAGGCATGCACCGTCTTTGGTTGCTACTGTTCACGAGAGGGTTCGCCGGTTCATTGAGGGTCTTGTTCCACCCATCAGATCTAGCATGGCTTGAGATTTGGAGATGGACATTCTTTATCCGCAGGTAGTAAGCATTGCTAGGAGGATCGAGGGTATGCTCGCTGGGGAGCGAGAGGAGATGGAGGCCAAGAGGTCTCGAGAGTCGGGCCACTACTCTGGTGCCCGTACCCTAGAAGCAGGTCATCTTGGTAGGAGTTATATGGTCCTCCCCTTTCATTCATCTCTTCCAGCAGCCAGCGGTACCCCAGCTCCACCCAAGCATCAGGAGACTTATTATACACCTCTAGTTTCTAGCGCACCTCCTGCGCGGGGTGCTTTTAGAGTTCAGTCTGGCAGACCTGGCCCTGGCCAGTCCCAGCCACCACGTCCTCCCAAAGCTTGCTCGAGTGTGGCGATACACTCCATGTGGTTTGGGACTGCCCCAGACTTATTAGGGGTGCATCTTCACACACTTTTCAGCCACAACGTGCTCAGCAGGGTTCTCAGGCCATGATCACAGCTCCAGCTGCTACCCCACCTGCCCAGCCAGCTAGGGTAAAGGTCGGGGAGGTAGAGGTCACCCTCGAGGGGGAGGCCAGGCTAGATATTGTGCTATTCCTGCTCGTACCGAGGTTGTTGCCTCTGATTCTATCATTACAGGTATTGTACTGGTTTGTCACAGAGATGCATCGGTTCTATTCGATCCAGGCTCCACGTATTCTTATGTGTCTTCTTATTTTTCTCCGCATTTAGGTATAGCCCGAGATTCTTTGGGTTCTCCTTTTTATGTTTCTACTCCTGTAGGGGATTCCCTTGTTGTGGACCGCGTTTATCGGTCGTGTTTGGTTACTATTCATGGTTTTGAGACCAGTGCAGATTTATTGTTACTCGATATGTGGACTTTGATATTATCTTGGGCATGGACTGGTTGTCACCCCATTATGCTATTCTTGATTGTTACACAAAGACCGTGACACTAGCAATAGAGTTATCTCTTTTCTTAGAACTCGGCGTATGGTTGAGAAGGGGTGTTCCGCATATTTGGCTTATATGAGAGATGTCAGTGTTGATACCCCTTCTGTTGATTCAGTTCTAGTACTACGGTATTTCCCCGATGTGTTTCCAGCTGATCTTTCGGGCATGCCGTCCGATAGAGACATTGATTTTAGCATTGATTTGTTGTCGGGCACTCAGCGCATTTCCCTTCCTCCTTACCGTATGGCTCTTCCTGAGTTGAAGGAGTTGAAGGATCAGTTACAAGAATTTCTTGATAAGGGTTTTATTCGACCCAGTGTTTCACCTTGGGGTTCTCTTGTTTTTTTTGTGAAGAAAAAGGATGGTTCTATGCGCATGTGTATTGATTATCGCCAGTTGAACAGGGTTACAGTGAAGAACCGTTATCCCTTGCCTCGTATTGATGATCTTTCTGACCAGCTTCAGGTCGCACAGGTATTTCTAAGATTGATTTGCGCTAAGGTTACCATCAGTTGAAGATTCGGGAGCCGAATATCCCGAAGACTGCTTTCAGGACTCGGTATGGCCATTACGAGTTTCTAGTTATGTCATTCGGGCGGACTAATGCCCCTGCAGCATTTATGCATTTGATGCACAGTGTGTTCAGGCCATATCTCGACTCGTTCGTCATTGTTTGCATAGATGATATTATTGTTTACTCCTGGAGTCGGGAAGATCATGAGCCGCACCTGAGGACAGTGCTTCAGACCTTGACTGAGAAGAAGTTGTATGCAAAGTTCTCAAAATGTGAGTTTTGGTTGAGTTTTGTGCCATTCTTAGGCCACGTGGTATCAAGTGACGGCATTCGAGTGGATCCGAAGAAGGTAGATGCCGTGCAGATTTGGCCCAGGTCGTCCTCAGTTACAGAGATTCGTAGTTTCCTTGGCTTGGCAGGTTACTACCGACGTTTTGTGGAGGGTTTTTCATCGATTGCAGCCCATATGACTAGATTGACCCAGAAGGGTGCTCTATTTCAGTGGACAGAGGAATGTGAGGCGAGCTTTCAGAAACTCAAGACAGCTTTGACTATAGCCCCAATCTTGATATTGCCTACTGGTTCGGGGTCTTATACAGTTTATTGTGATGCCTCGCGAGTTGACCTTGGAGCGGTGTTGATGCAGGACGGTAAGGTGATTGCCTACGCGTCTAGACAGTTGAAGATACATGAGAAGAATTACCCTATCCATGACCTTGAGTTAGCCGCCATTATCCATGCCTTGAAGATCTGGCGTCATTATTTGTACGGTGTTCCTTGTGAGATTTATACTGACCACCGGAGTTTACAGCACATATTCAGGTAGAAGGATCTAAATTTGCGCCAGCGTAGATGGTTAGAGTTGCTAAAGGACTATGAAATCACTATATTATACCACCCGGGGAAGGCCAATGTGGTGGCCGATGCCTTGAGTCGCCGGGCGGAGAGTTTGGGGAGTTTGGCATACCTTCATGCAGCTGAGAGGCCTCTAATCTTAGATGTTCAGTCCTTAGCCAGTTAGTTCATGAGATTGTATCTTTCTGAGACTTGTCGGGTATTAGCTTGTGTGGTTTCTCGGTCTTCCTTATTCGATCGTATCAGGGAGCGACAGTACGATGATCCACACTTGCTTGTCCTCAAGGACACGGTCCAGCGCGGTGATGCCAGAGATCTGACCATTGGAGATGGCGGGGTATTGAGGATGCAGGGTCGGATTTGGGTGCCCAATGTTGATGGGCTTCGGGAGTTGATTTTAGCAGAGGCCCATAGTTCGCGGTATTCCATCCATCCGGGTACTGCAAAGATGTATCAGGATTTGAGGCAGCACTATTGGTAGCGAAGAATGAAGAAGGATATAGTAGAGTTTGTAGCCAAGTGTCTCAACTGTCAGCAGGTCAAATGTGAGCATCAGAGACCGGGAGGGTTACTTCAGCAGATTGAGCTTCCAGAGTGGAAGTGGGAGCGGATCACCATGGACTTTGTGGTTGGACTTCCTCGGACTTTGAGGAAGCATGATGCTATTTGGGTGATTGTGGATCGGCTGACCAAATCAGCCCATTTCGTTCCGGTACTGACTACTTATTCATCGGAGCGGTTGGCGGAGATTTATATTCGGGAGATCGTTCATCTACATGGTATTCNTGGTTAGAGCTGTTGAAGGATTGTGACATTACCATCTTATATCATCCGGGGAAGGCCAATGTAGTGGCCGATGCTTTGAGCCGGAAGTCAGCCAGCATGGGTAGTGTTGCTTATATACCAGCCGGAGAGCGACGACTTACTTTGGATGTTCAGGCTTTGGCCAACCGATTCATGATATTGGAGGTTTTTGAGACTGGCAGTGTTTTGGCCCATACTGTGGCCCGTTCTTCATTGTATGATCGTATTCAGGATAAGCAGTACGATGATCGCCATTTATGTGTCCTTAGAGATATTGTCCGGCATGGAGGTGCCAAACAGGTCACAGTTGATGATGAGGGAGTTTTGCGGATGCAGGGTCGTGTTTGTGTACCTGATGTTGATGGCATTCGGGAGTTGATATTGCAGGAGGCCCATAGTTCCCGGTATTCTACTCATCCGGGCGTCACAAAGATGTACCAGGATTTGCAGCAGCATTACTGGTGGCGGAGGATGAAGAAGGATATTGTAGCATATGTGGCTAGGTGCTTGGACTGTCAGCAGGTTAAGTACGAGCACTAGAGACCCGGTGGTTTGATGCAGCAGATTGAGCTTCCCGAGTGGAAGTGGGAGAGAATCACCATGGATTTCGTAGTTGGACTCCCATAGAATCAGAGGATGTTTGATGCGTTGTGGGTTATTGTTGATAGGTTGACCAAGTCAACACACTTCATTCCTGTATAAGTTTCGTATTCTTCGGAGAAGATGGTAAAGATCTACATCAGGGAGATTGTTCGCTTGCATGGTGTGCCCATGTCCATTATATCTGACTGAGGTGCTCAGTTTACCTCCCATTTCTGGAGAGTGTTTCAGCATGAATTGGCCACATGGGTTGATTTGAGCACAACATTTCATCCTCAGACGGACGGACAGTCCAAGCGTCCTATTCAGATTTTGGAGGATATGTTGCGGGCATGTGTCATTGACTTTGGAGGTTCATGGGACCAATTTTTGCCTTTAACTTAGTTCGTCTACAACAACAGCTATCAGTCGAGCATTCGAGCATTCGGATGGCTCCATATGAGGCGTTGTATGGTAGGCGGCATCGGTCGCCAGTCGGGTGGTTCGAGCTAGGGGAGGCTAGATTGTTGGGTTCAGAGTTAGTCTAGGATGCCTTGGACAAGGTGAGGATCATTCAGGATAGACTCCGCACAGCTCAGTCCAGGCAAAAGAGTTATGCGGATCGCAGAGTTCGTGATTTGGCATTTATGATAGGAGGCTGGGTATTTCTTAGAGTGTCACCCATGAAGGGCTTGATGAGGTTCATAAAGAAGGGCAAGTTGAGCCCTAAGTACAATTGTCCATTTGAGATTCTGGACAAGGTGGGAGAGGTGGCCAACAGACTTGCTTTGCCACCCAGTTTATCAGTCGTGCACCCTGTGTTTCATGTATCTATGCTTCGGAGGTATATTGTCGATCCCTCTAATGTACTTGGCTTCAGCGGTTTCCAGTTGGACAAGTATTTGACTTATGAGGAGGAGCCGGTAGCCCAATTAGCTCGGCAGGTTCGTCCGTTAAGATCGAAGAGTTATCCTTCAGTTCGTGTTCATTGGAGAGGTAATCCTATTGAGTTAGCTACCTGGGGGTCCGAGTCCAATATGCGGAGCCTATATTCCATCTTTTCCCCGATTCAGGTACCATTTTATGTCCGCTCGAGGACGAACGGTTGTTTTAGAGGTAGAGATTGTGATGACCCAAAAGGTCATTCCATGTAATTTTAGCTAAATATGTGTTCCGAGTCCGTGAAAGCCTAATTTAATCTCAACTCGATGTGCGTGTGCCNGGATAGACTTCTTACAGCTCAGTCCAGGAAAAAGAGTTATACGGATCGCAGAGTTCGTGATTTGGCATTTATGATAGGAGACCGGGTATTTCTTAGAGTGTCACCCATGAAGGGCTTGATGAGGTTCATAAAGAAGGTCAAGTTGAGCCCTAAGTACATTGGTCCATTTGATATTCTGGACAAGGTGGGAGAGGTGGCCAACAGACTTGCTTTGCCACCCAGTTTATCAGTCGTGCACCCGGTGTTTCATGTATCTATGCTTCGGAGGTATATTGTTGATCCCTCTAATGTACTTGGCTTCAGCGGTTTCAAGTTGGACAAGTATTTGACTTATGAGGAGGAGTCGGTAGCCCAATTAGCTCGGCAGGTTCGTCCGTTAAGATCGAAGAGTTATCCTTCAGTTCGTGTTCAGTGGAGAGGTCATCCTATTGAGTTAGCTACCTGGGGGTCCGAGTCCAATATGCGGAGCCGATATCCCATCTTTTCCCCGATTCAGGTACCATTTTATGTCCGCTCGAGGACGAACGGTTGTTTTAGAGGTAGAGATTGTGATGACCCAAAAGGTCATTCCATGTAATTTTAGCTAAATATGTGTTCCGAGGCCGTGAAAGCCTAATTTAATCTCAACTCGATGTGCGTGTGCCACCCGGGCGTGTAGCCGGGAAGCCGTTAAATGGAAAATTGATAAAATGATTATTTTGTATTAATTATTTGAGTAAAGTTGACTTTGGTCAACATATTTGGTAAACGGACTCGGACCCGGGATTGGACGGTACTGGAGGTTCCGTAGGAAAATATGGGACTTGGGCGTATGCCTGGAATCGAATTCCGAGGTGCCAAGTCCGAGAAATGATATTTGAAGAAAATTGTTTTCCAAAAAATATAAAGGTTTTTGAAAATGAGATTTGATGTGAAACCTGTGATACCGGGCCCGTATT
>ML371700.1:248721-262695 GCA_005239525.1 Nicotiana knightiana | reverse complement strand
GGGGATCGAACCCAGAATCTCTGGTTTCGTAGACCAGCGCCTTATCCATTGGGCCACAGAGTCAACTTGTTAGATTCGCTCCTATTTTATACTATATTAGAAATGTACTCACGTTGGACTAGTTTTCATACAGGAGAGAATTTTAAAATTATTAAGGCGTTTCAAATCCAATACGACCTATACATGTAAATTGCAACTTTAATTTGTCTGTTTTGTTATTAAAAAAACTGTCTATTGTATCTAACTAGTAAGTGTGTTTCAAGAATATAGACAAAATGCATGCCATAGTATAAGTGGTTGAGAATAACTTTTTTTTATTATCGTTAAATTTCAAGTAAATCTTAGCGTTTGACATTCATTTAAAATAAATTTAAGAGAAGGAGCGAATGATCCTAATAATGTTCATATTGTTTGTCTTTTATAAAAAAAATTCAAACCTTTTGAAAAAGACATTTAGCAACTTAATTTAACCTTAAGAGTATTTGTTTGAAATACCGTTAATCTCATGTTTAAAATATCTCACTTAATTAATATTTCACTAATTTGAGCAGCAAGGGTGGATACTGTAAAATGTAAATATTTTGAAATAAATTTAATTTATAAAAACAATTAATATTTGGGACTGGTGAGATTATGAATGTTAAAAAGTTCTTGAAACTTGTATAATGGGTTCAAGCTCCAATATTACATCCATATTTAAAATTTTATCAGATACATATTTTTGTCTTTTTAAGATGTTTGTACGACCCTTAAAAAAATATTTAATAGTCCTCCTAATCACGATAATTTTTGTGTAAACAAAATAATTTTTATTTTTCATTTCTTTTCATTATTTTGTTTAAGTATTTAGATATAACCTTTATTTTCCTATTGCTTTTTTATTTTTTATTTCTTTTCATTATTTTGTTTAAGTATTTAGATATAAATACTTTAATAGAGAAGCCCTTTATTATTTCTTTAAAAAATCAACAGACATTTTTAATAGTTGTTATTTTGTGTTATACGTAAAACAAAATTATTGTTTCTTCTTCTATTTTCAAATTCTGAAAATAGAATTATGAGTTTAACTATAAAATAACATCTACCAATTGAACTTTCGAATAGAAAGGTGATGGACTTGCACTGTCCAATTAAACATTTCTGCCTGCGCACTTTTAACATAATAGGAACTAGGAGGAACAAATCAATATAACATATTTGAATATTGTTAGTATTTGAATATTGATTGCACATGAAAAGCTTTGTTTGAGATTCTGTCTTATTTCTTCTTTTTTTTTGGTTTCCCACTCGGTGTCCGGTACCCACATTGGAGCCCGACTATATCCGGATTCACGCCGCATAGGGCCCCATTCGGGGGGGAAGCGCTCCCTACCAAGGATTTTTCCATACTCAGGGCTCGAACCCCAAACCTCTGGTTAAAAGGAAGAGCAGTCACATTCACTGCACCACATCCTTTGGTGGTGATTCTGTCTTATTTCACGAGATCAAGAAGTAATCATATAACTTTCTTTTTTCGCTATAGCTAATATTGTTTCTTGTTATTATTTCAAAAATTCTCGCTCGATTGAACGCATATACCACATAAAGAAACTTTAATTTCATTAATAGTACGAGGTCTAAATACAAAATAGCCAAAAACATAGTAAAATTTTAACTATAAAATAAAACTCATAATTCTAATTTAAAAATAAAAGGAGAAAAAAATAATTTTGTTTTACGTATAACACAAAATAACAACTATAAAAAATGTCGGTTGATTTTTTAAAGAAATAATAAAAGGCTTCTCTATTAAAGTATTTATATCTAAATACTTAAATAATGAAAAGAAATAAAAAATGAAAAAGCAATAGGAAAATAAAGGTTATATCTAAATACTTAAACAAAACAATGAAAAGAAATAAAAAATGAAAATCTAAATACTTAAACAAAATAATGAAAAGAAATGAAAAATAAAAAATGAAAAAGAAATAGGAAAATAAAGGTTATATCTAAATACTTAAACAAAATAATGAATAGAAACGAAAAATGAAAAAAAAATAGGAATATAAGGAAATGTTGGGGTAGGGATTCGAACACTGCATCTCAAGAGCAAAGCACCCTTCTTAGGTATCCCTTAACCATTGGACCACCCAGCATTTATGTGTATGGCGCGGGTTTTTAATCTTATACTATAACGCAGTGTTTTAGTGCGCTATACATAAATAACGCGATTTTGTACCGCGCTATACCTTAACAGCAAAAGTTACTGGTAAAGTATAACGCCCAATATTTAGGCGTTATATATAGTATTGTAACCTTTTTTTTACACTCATTAATGTTCTTTTTGTCCAAAAGGACATTATTTTAGTTCCGGACTCTCTTTATTTTTCATGACCCTGTCCATGCCAAAAATCACATCACTTGATAAGAAAGAAAAAGGTACAATATACACCTTAGTAATGTAATGTCGTACATGTCGGTGCAGCCACTATAAATTCATGTTTTTTATTTCATAAAGGTAAAAGAAAGGTCATTTAGATCCTACATCGATGGAATGTTAAGTAAATGCAAAATCAATTTTCTGCTAAGAAACACAAGTATATATTATAAGAAGCCATCAAAGTATAAATTTGAAAGTGTAGATTATTAGAACTCTAAAGTTCTGCTATTTAATGATTTATGCGTACAAGAATAGGTCAATTTCTGAAACAAAATTGACAAAACTGTAGTCATTAAACAACAACAGATGTACAAAATGCACCCATCCGATCTACAAAATTAAAATTAAAAACTCAAAGTAAAAATATTAGCATATACTCTGAGTATTCATCCAAATCAAGAAAAAGTAATAAACAAAGAATAACATGGTAGAAAAAGAAAAAGAGTTTGACAACAAACCCAATTCAGAGCAAATCCATTATAACTCAAAACATGCAAAACAAAAAACTTGAAAGAACACAAATTAGCATCCATTCAACCAAATGAATCAAAAGTAAAATTATTTACTGAAGCTGAAAAAGAAAAAAATGACGTCCAAATGAGAGCTAATCTAAAAATGCAACAAAAGAACAATACAAAATTAGATTTATTCCCATATCCCCAAAAAGAAAAAGGATTTTGGTTGCTTCCGATATTACCATAGGAGGAAATCAAAGTTGGATTCTCTATTTGAAACCTTCGACGCCAAAAACTTGCAAAATTCTTATCGTCTTCTCTGCTTCGTCGGATTTTGAGAAAACCTAGGACTCAAAACTCAATTTTTTTCCAAATGCATAATTTAAATGAATGTAACCATATTATCAATCCCCAAAAGGGGAAAAGCCAAATATGAATCAAACATAATTATACAAAGTGACCCGAATAGAGAAACAGAAGAGAGAGTTCACCTTTTTGGAGAGAGACGAACAAATAGAAGAAATAATTCGAGATTACAGCTTGGCCTAGGCTGGATTTCGGGTGGCTAACGGATCGAATTTGGAATTTGAAGAAGGATCTAGGCAGCTGATATCTGGTGTAACCACACTTGCTAGGTTTTGGCCGCAGGTGTGGCCTGGGAGTCGCAGATGCGGGGTTGGGCAGTCAGTGGAAGGACCGCAGGTGCGAAGTGTTGGCCGCATCTGCGCAAGCGCAGAAGCGAAGCAGATGAACTCAAATGCGGAAGGAAATCGCAGGAGCGAAGGGATCCTTGCTTCTGCGAACCCGCAGGTGCGGCTACTGTTCCGCAGGTGCGGAAATGTCACTGGGCAGAAGGGTTTCATAAAAACGGGACTTGGCTCATTTTTCATTTGGCTTGGACGATTTTGGAGAGCTTCATGGGGAGATTTTCATCAAGCAATTCTAGGTAAAGGGTGCCTTCCCATTTGTGAATTAAATACATGAATTATATATGGATTGGAACATGAAATTTTGTATAAATTGTGAAGTTTGGTAGAAGACCTAGAATTTTGTATTTTGAATTTTTACCACGAATTTGGGCATTGAATTGGAAATAAATTATATATTTGAGTTCGTGGAGTTATGGGTGAAGTTTATTTCGAAAATATTCGAAATCCGGGTACGTGGGTCTGAGGGTGATTTTATCGGCTTTCAAGCGGAGTCGGGAATTTGTCATAAATTGAATTGTTATGAGTATTAGAGTATATTTTCATTGGTTTGTGTATAGTTTGGCTAGTTGTGGAGCGTTGGGCATCAGATTGAGGTGTTAGAGCGTCATTGGAGCAGGTTATGGAACTTCGGAGCGAGGTAACTCTACTTTCTAACCTTGTAAGAGGGAATTAATCCCTTAGGTGAACTAAATTATTATGTGCTTCTATTTGTGAGGGCTACGTGAGCACGAGGTGACGAGAGTTCGTACACAGCTACTAGTTATGCCTATGTCCGTGTAGTTATAGGCTTACATGATGCCTTGTTGATATTATTATTGATTTATGTTTATTGTTTGCCCTGAGAAGGAGCGGGATTGAGTTTGCTTATTAAATACTTTTGAAAGGAGTCAAAATTTTTATAAAAATTGGGATCATGAAAGTTTTCATTGAAATTTCATATTTTGAAAAGAATGGAAGAATGCTTTAATAACTTGAGAAATCTATATTTTTACCGTGCCGCATGTATTATTTGCGAGCGGGGGGTAATTCTTTTAAACTATATTTTACCGCGTCGCATGTATGATTTGCGAGCAAGGGTAATTCTTTTAAATTTATATTTGACCGTATCGCAGGTATGATTCGCGAGCGGGGTAATTTCTTAAAGTTATATTTGACCGCGTCGCATGTATGATTCGCGAGCGGGGACCGTCTCATGTATGATTCGCGAGCGGAGAAATAGATGCATCTTATTGTTGTATATCATGCTTAATTAGAATTTTATATTATCATAGTGTTGGCACTTAGTAAGTATCGAAGTCGATCCCTCGTCACTACCTCTTCGAGGTTAGGCGGGATACTTACTGTATACGTGTTGTTTTTGTTCGCATACTACACTTGCTGTACATTTTTATGTACATGTACATGTATGGATAGTGGCCTCGTGAGCGTAGCGGTGTGACTGATACAGGGACTTAGGTGAACTGCATCTTATGAGACGATCCGCAGCCAACAGAGTCTCCTTTAGAGTACTTGTATCTACCTTTCTGTCCGAATGTATTTTTCGGACAATTATTATATTTTATTTTACTTCCTAATAAATGTTCATGCACTTGTGACACCGGGTTCTGGGATGATTACGAGACATTTAGTATTGGAACTGGAAAATGTTAATTTTCCTTAAAGTTCGTTTGTTACTGGTTAAATTGAAGGAAATTTATGTTTTTAGAAGTACCAAAAAGAGAATTTAATTTACTATTTAGTGTTGGCTTGCCTGACAGTGGTGTCCGGTGCCATCACGAACTTTAATAGATTTTTGGGTCGTGACAATGGTGATGGTAGTTATGATTGAGGAAGATGGTGATGGGTGGTGGTAGTTTATAATGATGGCCAGTGCCATCTATGATTGTTGATGGTGATGGGGTGGTTAGTTGTGGTGGTTGAGGTGGATGAGTGTTGGTTATCGTTGAGATGGTGGTGGGAGCGGTGGGGATGGTGGATGTTGGTAGTCGACAATGGTGGCGGCTATGATTGAGGATGATGGTGGTGGTGGTGGGTGGCATGGTGGTAATTGATAATGGTAGGCGGTGACGACAGTTAGTAATGACTATGGACAATAGCATCTTAACGAAATTAAGTCTCTGTTACAAATCTTAAGGATACAGACCTATTCAGACCCACTAAGTGTCTGTGAAGTAAAAAAAATAACAAACTTAACGATTAAGATCTGAATAATCAAGATTCAAACTTTAAAAATAAACGCACTTAATATCTGAACTCTGAATAATTAAGATTCAGAGTTTCAGACCTCCCTCAAGTGCAAACAAATGAGGCCTAAGAATGACAAAAGTTCCTCCCTTTCTTGTCTTGTAGCGTGGACCCATGTGTGAGAGGTAGTTAGGATGACAACAACTCGGATGATAAATTATTAATTTCTCTATTCACTAGGAAATGAATAAATTTTAAGACCGAGAAAAGTCAAACTGATAGTTGTATCGAATAGAATCAGGAATTGACGAATCAGAACGATGTATATTTTATTTTATTTGATAAACCAATTGATTCTGAAAGTCAGTCACCAAAAACCAACTCTTCCATTGTTAAACCTCTACTATATACTATACTCTCAAAACCCAAGTCAAAGTCTTCTATGTTTCTCTCCCTACAATCTTGATCTCTTTGTTCATTTGATAGTAGAGCAAAACAAAATTCGCATCAAATATCTACTTTGTCACAACTTTTTTTAGGCATTGAATTTGGATCATTTGTTGGTTGGGTTTTTGTCCTCAAGATTCACAACCATGTGCAATTCTGCAAATGAGAAGAGCAAAGATTACCGACCCAGACTTCCAGTGCATAACATGTTATTGACTCAACCACCAATCTGTTGATTAAAGGTAACGTGCTTACTCTTAGACTCTTAAAGGATTTAATTAAATATATACTACTAGTACAAATTATCGAATTCTCTTAGATTTCAGTGTAGTGACAAAGTGGTTCAAGAATTGTGCTCTGTGACGTAGGATTAAATCTCAGGTTAATCGGAAATTCCAGTTGATGGAGGATATAGTGAAGCAAATCCTGGCAAAGCCAATCCAATTGGCAGATCAAGTAACCCAGGCAGCTGATATGGCAACTTCATTCAAGCAAGAATGTGCTGAGCTCAAGTCCAAAACAGAGAGGCTGGCCGTGCTGCTCCGTCAAGCAGCACGAGCCAGCAACGACCTCTACCAATGCCCCACGAGGCGTATTATTGACGACACTGAACAAGCCCTGGAAATGGCTATATCCATCGTTAGCAAATGTTGCGTTCAGGGACTAATGCAGCGCGTATTTACCATCATTCCCTCAGCATCTTTCCGCAATACGTCTTCACTGCTAGAGAATTCCATAGGTAATGTTTCGTGGCTCCTCCGTGTCTCCTCCACAGAAAGCGGAGATGAGTACTTGGGCCTTCCTCCTATTGCCGCTAATGAACCTATATTATGCTTTATTTGGGAACATATAGCTATTTTATATACTGGTTCGATCAATGATCGATCTGAAGCTGCTGCATCATTGATGTCACTAGCTAAGGACAATCACCGGAATAGAAAATTGATCGTTGAAGAAGGTGGTGTTGGACCATTGCTGAAATTGTTGAAAGAAGGAAAATTGGAAGGTCAGGAGAATGCTGCAAAGGCAATTGGATTGTTAGGACGTGATACTGAAAGCGTCGAACACATGGTGAATCTTGGTGTATTCTCAGTGTTTGTGAAAATCCTCAAAGAAGGTCCAATGAAAGTTCAGGCAGTAGTAGCTTGGGCAGTTTCTGAACTTTCTGCACATTACCCAAAATGTCAGGATCTCTTTCATCAGCATAATATAATTCGATTACTTGTTAGCCATCTCTCATTTGAGACAGTCCAGGAGCATAGCAAGTATGCTATTGCTAGCAAAGCCACGTCGATTCATGCTGTTGTTTTTGCTAGTAACAAAAGTAATGGTAATGTACACAAGGTGAATGATAATAATGATGATGTAAACCATCACCCTCAGCATAGTGTTTCTTCTACAGGAGTAGTAAGTAGTAAAGGGCGAGAACTCGAGGAATCTGCTACTAAGGATTATATGAAGGCAATGGCTGCAAGAGCTCTATGGAAACTTGCCAAGGGAAATTCATCTATTTGCCGTAGCATTACTGAATCAATAGCACTGCTTTGCTTTGCAGTACTGTTAGATAAAGGGACTGAAGATATTCAGTACAATTCAGCTATGGCAGTAATGGAAATCACAGCTGTGGCGGAGCAAGATTCTGTTTTGAGAAAGTCAGCATTCAAGCCTAATTCGCCCGCTTGCAAAGCTCTTGTTGATCAACTTGTGAGAATCATCGAAAAAGAGGATTTAAATCTGCTTATTCCGTGCATTAGAGCTATTGGGAATTTGGCTAGGACTTTTCGAGCTACAGAGACGAGGATGATTAGCCCATTAGTAAAGCTGCTCGATGAACGAGAAGCAGAGATTTCAAACGAAGCAGCCATTGCACTCACAAAATTTGCGTGCAATTATAACTACCTTCACATGGATCATTGCAAAGCGATCATAAGCATGGGAGGGGCAAAGCATTTGATTCAACTTGTTTTCCTTGGTGAAAAAATAGTTCAGAGTTCTGCATTACTTCTGCTATGTTACATTGCATTGCACGTCCCTGATAGCGATGAGCTAGCTCAATCTGAGGTGCTTTCAGTGCTAGAATGGGCGTCGAAGCAGGCATACTTGAACCAAGATGAAAAGGTGGAGACATTGTTGCATGAATCCAAAAGCAGGCTTGAACTCTATCAATCTAGAGGATCTAGGGGATTCCATTGATTGCATCTGGGACTTGATGTGCATAATTTGCATGTTGTTAGATGAGATATTCTGTTTCTTGTTTTTCAATGTCTTCCTATTTCCTATGGTCATGGAATGTATATAAACTCCCGCAAAATTTTTGCTTAAGAAGACCTCAGGGAATCCCCTCTGCTCTGTTGGAATCCCAACTCGTTTGGGACTGAGGCGTAATAGTAGAAGTAGTAGTTGTTGTAAGCTGTATTATTGTATATGGGACTAGGATACAGAATCTGTTACTCTTGCAATATATGAATAATCATTTTCTTCGGCTTTGTGGTTTTCCTTTCATTCTGTTTAAGTGTATTGGTCAAGACTTGTTGAAGCTTACTAAATGTGCAAGTATAAATACAGGAGAAGGGAAGTTTCCAAGCTGGCTTTTGTAAATATAGTTGTTCTTTAAATACGAGAGATCATTTTCTTCTATTCAAATTGTGGGAATCGAAGACCATTTCCTCGTTCTTGTTAGATGGCTCCATATTCTGTAGAGAAGTAAAGCCAGCTTTCACAGCTGAATTTGCAACCGAAAACTTGGATGTTGAATAATTTCTTACTAACTAGTTGTCCATGAGACTAGAAAGGCAACTCTCTTCGTTTGTCATGGAAAACCTTCCCATCAAGATCATTTTATATAACGATTACAGTGATGTAAATACATGTTCATTCCAAAAGACAGTCGTGAATTATTCAGCATTTTAGTGATTTCCAAGTGAAGTCCATGTCCAAACATAATTGTTTACCTCGAAAATACAAGTAACAATTAAATTTAATTTGTGGTTTTAAAGATACGTGACCTAGTTCAATACCAATTAATAAACAAGAAGTATAAGGTATAAATGAAAGGAAATAATGAACCAAACCAGTGTTACTTAAGCAATAGCGACCTCGAGCTCGGTGACCTCGAGGTGAATCAAGAACAATAAAGCAAGAATAAAGTTTAAAGGACAGTTCTGATAAATAATGAGTGAAAAGTAGAGAGTATATTCTTTGCCAATGATTAGATGATATTTACAAATGATTGGGGTTCTCTTTATATAGGAGGGAAAACCCTAAATATGGTACATTTCTATTTACAGTGCAGAATCATATTAGGACAACTGTGTGACCACCTAGTACGGATTTGTACCAATTCGTACAAATCTATGCCGAAATTTACGCCTTGATCTTTGTGCCATTGAGAAATTCCTGCTCATTCTGGTACAGATTCATAACGGTGCTATCTCGAGGTAGATCATGCTCAGTCCTCGATTTGATTCCTGAAGTATGCACTTTTTAGCTAGACTTGACCCCGACTTCGATTCATTTGAACTAGACCTCGGGGTAATAATTTGGACTTCGAAATCGGACTCCCTGATTTCGACCATATACAGATAGTCCTCGCATGTCTTAGAATGAAATGACAAGAAACGATTTGAATTTTTGAATTTTCGAAGTCCCTGATAGTGACATCATTCCCATGACGCGAGTGTTGAAGCGACCGAAGCGTCCCATCGGTTTGCTTCCCCAAATCATTAAATGCGTGTCAAAGTCGGTCGGCCATTAGCGTCACTGAACAGTTGCCGACTTTCTCTATATATATTCGTTTATATATAGAACCTAACCAGCTAGCTAAGCCAATTAACAATTATCCAATTCCAATGAAGTTTAGTAAGACAAATAAGTAAAAGCAAATATCTGAATCTCATACACTTCCCAAGGTCTAGTAGTACAAATCGTGAGCTTCGAAGATTAGAATTTACGAAGCTAGTATGAAATAAATACATCACTGTTTGAAATGTACGTAAACAAATTTCTATAATTCGAAGGCTACCATGAATATGAGGCAGTTACAACCGGAACGCAGGTACATCTTCAAATCCAACTCCTGTCAATCACAGCAACGTCAGCAGCCAACATCTGCACGCATGGTGCAGAAGTGTAGTATGAGTATAACCGACCCCATGTACTCAATAAGTAACAAACCTAACCTTAGGTTGAAAGTAGTGACGAGCTGGGACAAGGTTCAGAGTCCAACTCTAATAAACAACAACAGTCCATAAAAATATAATAAAAAGGTACATGAAAATAACTCAGAGGTAAGATGCTCAACTTGTTCACAGTTACGGAAAAATAATCATGCTTTTCAAGTATAACAGTAAATCCCAGATCTTTCACCGAAAATCCAAAAAAAGCATATGAGTAAGTTTGAAAACTGTAATTTGTCCCAAAAAAAACCTTTCAACAATAAATAGATGTTTCATTTTCAGATAGCGTGAGGAAAGTACATCTATATGCCTACATGTCAAGATATAGGTAAAATCATGAATGTCACAAAAACCGGGCACCAGAAGGAAAGGCATCGCTATGCATGTATCTTAAGTACGCATGTAAAATGCAATGCATCTCACTGATGAACTCATGTACTCACACTCTCAAAGTAATCAAATTTTCTCTCATTCTCTCTCTCACCATGCTCAATACTCAGTGCACTCAATCACTCAGTAATGTACAATACTTGTTTCGGCCTGCACCACGATCCACATATAGCTATAAGTCCTGTTATAAGTTATAAGTCATGAATGTTCAACCCGATCCACATATATATAGCCATAAGTCTCGTTGCAGCTTGCAACCTGATCCACATATATACATAAGGCTCGTTACGGCATGCAATCCGATCCACATACACACACACACACACAATCGCCCGACAACGTAACATACTGAAGATCATTACTTCAACCTTAGCCCGTAAACCTTGGAACCCAATTTCCAACACATGAAATTGCCTACGAGACCCGAATCTCGCTTCCACACACTGTATGAGTCTGAACAAGCTGTATCAATTCCTAACCATAACCCAAGATGTAATCACATGACATACCACATAACTCAATTAATCATAGCAATAATTTCTAATCACCGTAGATATTTAAAAATAAACTCGGTACTGGTAATAAACCTCATACCAAACAAAACCTTGTTCTAAAACCTTCATACACTTTCGATGATGAAAGAAACACGCGGAAACTTGTAGCCACTTATCAGATTAACGAGTCATGAAACTCCATCTCCTTTGACAAGACGATAGTCAATTTCTAAGCCGACTTCCGATATTATCCTCCATGCATGTTGTAATTAAATCCGATAGTATCCATTCCGGGTCCAATGACCTCATCTCATCAAACACAACTACTCTAGTGACTTGCCACATCAATACAACCTAAAGCCACAACACGTGCAATTCGTGCACCAGTAAGCAACAATTCCAATGTACTCAATCATGAAAAATGACTTAAACGAGAGAACCATCCCGCAAGTTCAACAACTACCACCACAACTGAAATGCTACGAACCCATAATACCTAGTAGAACCAAGACACATGAATCTAACCCAAAGGATCAGATCTTACATAACCCCGCTGTAATGCGTGACCCCATCCAGACACTGGTCCATATGAAATACCTCAGCCACAATGCTCGAAATCAACCACCACGCCTAGTACTAAAGTGCATGAACGCAACCACCGAGAAGAAAACAACACCATACATCATAACCGAAAAAAGGCCATAACCAAAGTGTAATCAACCATTCCGAACCCCAATAACCATTCCGCTCGAATTCCGCCATATGGCCCAAATAGGACCTCACTATGTGTGCATATAACCAAGAAATCCAAACCCCTCATGGCATAGAAGAGTAATACATAGATCATATCAGAGCACAAATAAGTTTCACTCTAACCGAATGGCACATCTCCCAATAATAGCAGTACGGAGTCGGCCAATCCAACCCGGTGTAGAATACACATCCTCGTTGGGCCTACCAATGGGTCCCAAATCAACTCTGGTCTTCCACAAATAGATAAATAACCCTCCGAAAATCCACAATGACCTAACCATAACATATACTATCATCTGGCTAGCTTTGGCCACATTTCCACAGTTCACAACCGCGAAACAATCTACTTCTGAGAACTCCAGGTCTCGAAATCCGTAGAACACACGAATCACGATACCTGATCCAAACTCCACCGCCCGAATTTCCAACACATCTCTCATACAGGATCATCCCACGAGGAATACTTCTATAATTCTTCCGTGCCACGTAGCAAAATTTGAATATCAGCAGTCGATCAACCAGGCGAGTACCGCAATACCAATGAAGTATATGTAAGTCAACGTGAAGTGAGCCTTCTAAAATGCGCATCCTTCTCAAGAATTACCGAGAAGTTATAACATACATCTAAACATCGAAAATCGTCCATGTCGTATAAGAATTTATGATCTTCCCTTCAAAACTGACCGTGACCTTGCAGATACAAACCTCAATCCCCCACAACACACCATCATTAGCATGCCATCATATGAAAGTACGAGAATATCATAATCAACTCTGATTCACAAGTAGAATACATATCCAATCAGCCAGAAACATTCCAGTTGACCCATCTAGTAGAAAATCACAATACTCAACATGCTTCTCATGCCGGTAGGAAAATATCCACCTCGAACTGTGATAGAAATCATCGAGAACTCTTTGGAAATCCATATACACATAACCAAACCATCAAAACTGAATCTCTCTAACTCCACCAAGCCACGCGGGCGCCAAAACCCAAGAGCATTACCACGAAACACCTGTAGAGGCCCACCATGTCATAAGAACCAAAAGTACCGAGCATACCATTACCATATTGCTCCAACCTACTACCAAGATGACATATTTCTCCGAGTTCCTTCTGGATTACCCTTAAGTTGACACTTCTCCTTGCTAGAACACCATGATCCTTAATCGAAACTCACCCCACGAGATCCTAGAATAAAATCACATCGCCCTAAGTCCCATAAGCTGTTGTACTCCCTCTTAAGCGCTGATCACGCTCAACTATGTCTAATAAAAGACTAAACGGGCGTTGCAAATATAATCCGGGGTATTATGCCCAGAGTCGATCCCACAGGGAATTTACGTATCAATCAAGGCTTTAGAATATGAAACTTTTACTCAATCAATTCTCTCAAGACTTTTTAATATAAATTGGTGATGTTTTACTAATTTTACTAACAATAATAATAACTAACAATTACTAACAATGTGTTGTAAACAATTATGATAAAAGGATAAGGCTATGGTTTCCCCCGTGGTGAACTTACTTCTCGGATACTTCATATAGCTTGATTAGTTGTCTCTATCAATCATGAACACTCTATCTACCATAAATCTCTCTCAAGTAATTATGATAATTTACTAGACGCACTCTCTCAAGTTACGCTAGCTAGATTGCATTACAGTTCACTTTAGATTGCACCCGAGGTATCGTTATCTCTAATCCAACCTCTAAACCCTCGGTTATGACTTTCGTCTATACTCTGGGAGTGGTGTTGTTCAAACAATTACCTAAATATGCACTCTCTCTCAAGTAGATACATAATAAATAGGCACAGCTAATTGAGGGCCCTTCAATCAACTACAACAAGAACGTAGTTGAACAAATAGAGATTAATCAACCAATCAAAACTATATTAATAACACAATACGTTCATACCCCAACGGGTTCCACCAAAACCA
>ML371700.1:212851-240456 GCA_005239525.1 Nicotiana knightiana | reverse complement strand
TCTTCAAGTTGTGTTTTTGGGTCTATTTATATGTTTGGAATAAACCCTAAACATGTAGGAGACTTCTATTCCAACCGGGAAACACTATAAACTCGGAATTGACCGGACCTCGGGACCCAGGCGTTTGGGCTCAAACGCCCTCTTAAAGCCAGGGCAGACCTGGCTTTAGGGCTCTAACGCCTCACTAACGTCAGGCTGACCTTGTCTTTAGGGGCCAAACGCCCCACTAACGCCCAGGTTGGCCTGGATTTAAGACCAAAATGCCCGGCTATAGCCCGGGCCACTCCTTTTCGACTCTTGAGCGTATTTTCGACGTTCATTCATCCATTTAGCTCGATTTTCATCTCCAATGCACCTACACATGAGATAAACTCCATTATGCACATAAAAAGTGTATTTTTATCATTAACGCACATAAAATGTAAGGCATATAACTTGTTAAACCATGAATTCTAGCCACGCATCAATACCCATTTGATCACGCTCAACTATGTCTAATAAAAGACTAAACGGGCGTTGCAAATATAATCCGGGGTATTATTCCCAGAGTCGATCCCACAGGGAATTTACGTATCAATCAAGGTTTTGAATACGCAACTTTTACTCGATCAATTCTCTCAAGACTTTTTAATATAAATTGGTGATGTTTTACTAATTCTACTAACAATAATAATAACTAACAATTACTAACAATGTGTTGTAAACAATTATGATAAAAGTCTAAGGCTATGGTTTCACCCGTTGGTGAACTTACTTCTCGGATACTTCTTATAGTTTGATTAGTTGTCTCTATCAATCATGAACACTCTATCTACCATAAATCTCTCTCAAGTAATTATGATAATTTACTAGACGCACTCTCTCAAGTTACGCTAGCTAGATTGCATTACAGTTCACTTTAGATTGCACCCGAGGTATCGTTATCTCTAATCCAACCTCTAAACCCTCGGTTATGACTTTCGTCTATACTCCGGGAGTGATGTTGTTCAAACAACTACCTAAATATGCACTCTCTCTCAAGTAGATACATAATAAATAGGAATAGCTAATTGAGGGCCCTTTCAATCAACTACAACAAGAACGTAGTTGAACAAATAGAGATTAATCAACCAATCAAAACTATATTAATAACACAATACGTTCATCCCCCAACGGGTTCCACCAAAACCATAGGTTAAGAAACTTAGCTACTCATAGTCATAAGAACCAATTCTAAAATAACTTGCATAATTGAATTACAAAATAATAAGTAAAAGCTATGAAAATCAATGTCTGCTTCACTGAGTAGTAATCCACACGTTGTTCTTCACTTAAATGGCTTCCTTCCTCTTCAAGTTGTGTTTTTGGGTCTATTTATATGTTTGGGATAAACCCTAAACATGTAGGAGACTTCTATTCCAACCGGGAATCACTTTAAACTCGGAATTGATCAGACCTCGGGACCCATGCGTTTGGGCTCAAACGCCCCCTTAAAGCCAGGGCAGACCTGGCTTTAGGGCTCTAACGCCCCACTAACGCTAGGCTGACCCTGGTTTTAGGGGCCAAACGCCCCACTAACGCCCGGGTTGGCCTGACTTTAAGGCCAAAATGCCCGGCTATAGCCCGGGCCACTCCTTTTCGACTCTTGAGCGTATTTTCTACGTTCATGCATTCATTTAGCTCGGTTTCCATCTCCAATTCACCTACACATGAAATAAACTCCATTATGCACATATAAAGTGTATTTTTATCATTAACGCACATAAAATGTAAGGCATATAGCTTGTTAAACCATGAATTCTAGCCACGCATCAAACGCCCTACAATTACCACAACCGAGACACCCACTCTGAAGAGACCTTCTGCGAATCTAAAGTCGCTTTCTTCACCTTCCTTGAGACTGAAGTGCATAATCCACAATGATATAGAAATTCCACAAGTCTCGAGACCATCCAACTTAATTCTCAAATTTTAGCCATATACAAATCTGAAAAATTCTCAATTACTACGCATAAATCTTGAATCCATTAGAACTTTCTCGAGAGTCATCCACTCTACTAAAATATCAACTACACCAACCAAACGGGTCGAATGAACTGTGCCTCATTAGCATAATAACACCCAAAGAAGTAACCCATTTAATTCAACCGACCAAATTCATACTCCATGCACACTACATCCTTCACCCATAACAACTCAATCATTACATGATTTTTATATACTCATAAAGTTCAATATAATCCATATCCAGAAATTCCTATACTCGAGTCACCCTCGATCTCAACCTCTGCAAGTCATATCTGATTCACAAGTATGCCTCAAACCAAGACCAGTACAACACATAACCACACAATCAAATCATCGATAGCAAGCTCCCCCACTTAGCTCAATGTCGTAGAATAGAACATTCGATAACTCATTCTACCCATACTCTGTTACTATTATAATACCACAGGAAGATTCAACTAAATCCTTCATAAGCTCACATAACACAAATCATATCGTACCTCAAATCATCTACTAAGATCGCATACATCCATGTGACGATCATGTCAACTTTCTCAACCAAATTCAAATTCAAATTTCAACAAATATACCCCGCCGGTAGAAATAAAACTCTCTACACATCATTATAAGGATCAAACCTCGTAGATTACTTCGTAGGAAGTAACCCACCTGTTTAGCCGCAAATTATCTTATTGCTATATCCTTTCGCAACCACGATTACTGCGCCATTACTTAATCTCCCTGAGTCTGAGCTCATCAACAAGACATGGAATCTAATTCGTTCCAAAATTAAACAACATGAAAGATCCTTCAACACAATCATAACTCAAGACTATACGTCACGTCAAGACAACAATCTAGCACCTAATAGTCCTTTTTACATCTCAAGCTAACTCTTTTCATCATATTCAAACCATCTGAACACATTCTGCAGTCACATCATACTCATCATATAACCATCCAACCACTCATCGAGCCACAAATTCCCATTAATAGGGACATTATCGGACTTATAAGTCCAACAGCACGTGCTCAGACAACTGAAATCCCTGTGCTCAAGCTAGAGTCCCGACCTCAAGTCCTCCAGACTGGCCCATCATGAGCACGCCAAAGTCACATCTCACACATCATCCATAAAATCACATGTCGTCGATGCACAATTGATACTGAGCGCTCACATGCGCATACGAATGCGTGGAAGGAATTCAAAAAGTTATGCTTCAAGCTGAATCAATGTCACACGATAAGGAAAGAAAGATGGGAAGTTTATCCTAAATTCTATGTAGCCTCTTGAAGATAGGTATTGACATCATCGTACCTATCCGCAAGACTCTACGAGAGACTTGCTCATGACTTGTAGAACTTATGAACCTAGAGCTCTAATACCAGCTTGTCATGACCCAAAATTCAACTAGTCGTGATGGCACCTAACTGAACCCGCTAGGTAAGCCAATTAACAATTATCCAATTCCAATGAAGGTTAATAAGACAAATAATTAAAAGCAAATATCTGAATCTCATACACTTCCCAAGGATTGGTAGTACAAATCACGAGCTTCTAAGTTTAGAATTTTCAAAGCTAGAATGAAATAAATAAATCATCAGTTCGAAATGTACGTAAACAGATTTCTATAATTCTAAGGCTACCATGAACATGAGGCAGCTACAACCAGAGCGCAACTACATCTTCAAATACAGCTCCCATCAATCATTGCAACGTCAACAGCCAACATCTGCACGCAAGGTGCAGAAGTGTAGTATGAGTACAACCGACCCCATGTACTCAATAAGTAACAAACCTAACCTTAGGCTGAAAGTAGTGACGAGCTGGAACAAGGTTCAGAGTCCAACTCTAATAACCATCAATAGTCCATAACAATATAATAAAAGGGTACATGAAAATAACTCAGAGGTAAGATGCTCAACTTGTTCGCAGTTACAGAAAAATAGTCATGCTTTTCAAGTATAACAGAAAATCCCAGATCTTTCACCGAAAACCCAAAGCATATGAGTAAGTTTGAAAACTGTAATTTGTACAAAAAAACCTTTCAACCATAAATAAGATGTTTCATTTTCAGATAGCATGAGGAAAGTACATCTGTATGCCTACATGTAAAGATACAGAGAAAATCATAAATGTCACCAAAATCAGGTAGTAGAATGAAATGCATCTCTATGCATGTATCTTAAGTACGCATGTAAAATACAATGCATCTTATTGATGAACTCATGTACTCACACTCTCAGAGTACTCAATCTCACTGTCTCACATTCTCTCTCTCACCATGATTAATACTCAGCACAATCAATCACTCAGCATTGTACAATACTTCTGCGGCGAGCAGCCTGATCCACATATAGCCAGAAGGCCCGTTGCGGTGTGCAACCCGATCCACATATAGCCACAAGGTCGTTGTAGAGTGCAACCCGATCCACATATATATAGCTATAAGGCTCGTTGCGGCGTACAATCCGATCCCCCCTCTCTCTCTCTCTCACACACACACACACATATATATATATATATATATATATGTGTGTGTGTGTGTGTGTGTGTGCACATATACAGACACACACAAAATCAACTACACTCATTGGGGGGTGTGCAGACTCCGTAGGGGCTCCTTCAGCCTAAGCGTTATAATCCGCACAGACAACTCACGTGCTATAGTATCAATATCTGGATCCGTACAGACAACTCATGTATTGCACGGATAACTCACGTGCTATAGTATCAATAACCTTAAAATCAGACCGTCGACCTCACCCAATCATCAATCTCTCCAATCTCTCGGGCTCATATTACTATGAAACTTGCTCAAAAATGATGATATGATGTGTCAATATATAGAAACAAAGACTAAGATATGATATGAAATGAATGAGTATGAAATTGGAATATAAGCAAATAGCTCAACAACAGTGATGACCTTAGTGGGTCCCAACAGAACAAGCATGCAACTTAGACTTGATTCCTAGCATAAATTACAGCTCAAGTGCTCTACACACAGAGATTACATGGTTACAGATAAGATTAGATAACCACACAGTACCATAAAAAAAATGGAGTCATAATTCACACGGTGCACGCCGACACGCCCATCACCTAGCATGTGCATCACCTCAACACCAAACACATAACACATAATTCGTAGTTTCATACCCCCAACACCAAGTTTAGAAGTGATACTTACCTTGAACCAGCCAATTCCAATACCAAGCAAGCCAAATGATGCTCCAAAAATGCCATCTCGCATGTATCAACCTCTGAACGGATCAAAACTAGACAAAAGAAACTCAAACATATCAATTAATGCCAAAGGAAACAAACCCAATTGATAAAGATCGAATCTTTAATCAAAAGCCCAAAATTGACCCGAAAATCAAACCTGGACCCGCACCTCGGAACCTGACGAAACTCACAAATTTGAAAATCCATTCAATTACTAGTCCAACCATACTAATTTCATCCAATTCCAACTCCGAATCAATGTTCAAAACTCACTTTATCACTTTAGAAATGTTTTTGATAAAAACCTCCAATTCTCCAATCGAAATATTTATTAATTCAAAAATGAACTTATGTGATCATATTAAAATACAAATAGTTTAGTGAATACTGACCCCCATGAAAAGTCGAGAAGAACGCAACAAAAATCACCTCAATTGGAGCTCTAGAACTCAAGATATGCTCAAAATACCAAAAGAATGCGGTCTGATTTTTTATACACAGGGATTTTCGCTTTTTGTGACAAAAACTCCGCACCTGCGCATTTCCAGCTGTCATTTCTGATTTTGCCGACCATTTTCGCACATGCGGGATCGGAAATGCGGACCCAACTTCACATCTGCGAAGCACCAGTATCAGCTCTCTTCTCCGACACTAAAATGAGCATAACTCCCTTATACGATGTCCAAATTCGATGATTCTTTTTTTATGGCTACGTAATTATGATACGTATCTAATTGTAATGACACGGCCGGTCGTTACATAGAACTTGAATTATAATTACTATTATTGCCTCGTCATATCTTGGTTAAACTGTTCTTGATGTGTTATAGTTGGTAGGCTCAGAATCAGAATAATTATAATGAGAATTTAGTCACTTAGTCTTTAAAAATAGCCTTAGAGTTGGAAAAGTCAACTGAGAGTTGACTTATTCGTAAATGACCTCGGAATGCGGATTTTATAGTTCGGATAACTTCATTAGGTGATTTGGGACTTAAGAGTGTGTTCAAAATATTTTGTGATGTCCGGTATAGAATTAGGCTTGAATTGGCGAAAGTTAGTTTTTGGTAATTTTCGGTCGGCACTGGAAATTAGGATATCAGAGCCGGAATGGAATTCCGACAGTTGGAACAGGTTCGTAATGTCATTTTGGATATGTCTACAAAATTTCAGGTCAATCGGAGTTGTTTTGGATAGTTCGACATCGTTGGTGAATTTTAGAAATTTCAAAGTTCTTAGGCTTGAATTGATGTGATTTTGGTATTTTGTTGTTATTTTTAGTGTTTCGGGAGTGCAACTAAGTTTGAATGATCATATATGATATGTTGGTATATTTGGTTGGGGGCCCAAAGGGATCGGGATTGATTTCGAATGGTTAACGGGAAGTTCGGAGTTAGAAATATACAGCAAATCTGCTGCTGGTGCACCACTGCTGGTGTGGTCGCACCTGCGGAAGGAGGACCGCAGGCGCGAGGTCCGCAGGTGAGAAGACCTTGCGCAGGTGCAAATTTGGCTGTTCAGGGGTCACATGTGTGAACGAGTGGTCGCATCTGCGGAAGCACAGGTGCGAAGAAGCAACCGCAAGTGCGAAAATCGAGGGTTAAGTCAGATGCGCAGATGCGCTAATAAGGCCGCAGGTGCGGAACACCTGGGCAGAAAGTATAAATTAAAACCCTCAGCGACCATTAGACCTTTTAACACCATTTTTGAACAGGAAAAGAGCTTGGAGGCGATTTTGAAGAGGGGAAATCAATGTTCTTCGTTGAGGCAAGTATTTTGGACCCTAAAACTCGATTATAGGTGATTAAGGAAATCAGTAGAAAAAGGTGGAGTTAGTGCTTTACCTTTAGGGACTGATTTGAGGGGTCAAACGAACTCCAATTTTAGCGTTCTTTATATGTATGGACTCGTGAGATGATGAAGAACATTTTGGTATAAAATTTTTTGAGTTCTGAGACGCGGGCCCAGGGGTCAGGTTTTGGCTAAATTCGGGTTTTATGCTAAAATTGGTACTTTTCAATTGGAATTCATGCCTTAAGCATAATTTGATGATAAAAATCTGAACTTGGTAGGTTTGGAGCGCTCGGAAGTTGATTCGAGAGGAAAGCGGGTTCAGAGTAGCTTTTCAGGCTAGTTTGAGGTAAGTAATGTCTTTAAATCCTGTCCTGAGGGTATGAAACCCCGAGCTATGCATATTTTCACGGATTTTGGAATGTAAAGATTGGAAATTTGGAAATATATTCCTTTTCAGGCAAGTATTGAGTTGTGAACCCGATTTTAAAGCCTATGCTTAATAGTATTGATATATTTTGATATAATTTGGGTTGTAAGCCATGTTTGGGGCCTAGTGCCAATTCGTTTACCCTTTGGTGGCTGTTTTTACTATTTTCCTCACTTGATATGTTATGATTTCCACTTAGTCTTTTCTTGATAATTGTTTTGACACTCAGAGTATTTTGATATTATTTCTTGAAAAAAAATGAAACACTGTTTTGGGTCGAGAACCTGGTATAATGATGGCCCCAGTGGCATGTTGAGAGTATCTGACTGAGTGAGGTTGCATGCCAATATTGTGAGGATATTATGATACGAGAGAGGCTGAAGGTCAATATTGTGAGTGATTTATGCCATGATGTGTCCGGTCGTGGGCCAATATTGTGAGTGATTTATGCCATGATGTGGCTTGTTATAGCACTTGGGCTGTAGGAGCCCCTCCGGAGTCTGTACACTCCCAGTGGGTGCAGGTAGCTACTGAGTGCGAGTGATGCATGCAGGGCTGATACTGAGTGACTATGAGGTTTCCCGCTGGTTTGATACTGAGTGATGGTGAGGTGCTGAGGGAAATTGTTACGAGAAATGATTATGGCCCGAGGGGCAGATTTATGATGATTTTACTGTGGTTTTTATTGTGATTCACCTTGTTTTTTCAAACTGATTTTACTAAGAGTTTTACTGAGATATATTGAAATCATACTTGTTTCAAAGGATTTATGGAAATTGATTTTCGAACTTATGTATTTGATGTATACTTTATGGTGACTTGATGTTTTACTGTTTTGTGA
The DNA here is from genome assembly GCA_005239525.1 of Nicotiana knightiana. Classification (NCBI taxonomy): domain Eukaryota; kingdom Viridiplantae; phylum Streptophyta; class Magnoliopsida; order Solanales; family Solanaceae; genus Nicotiana; species Nicotiana knightiana. The sequence goes on along the minus strand of ML371700.1, from coordinate 232,179 downwards.
ATTGGTGTATCCGTGTTGTGTGTTTCGTATTTCTCAGTTGTGATTTATTTTCATTACTACTGAGTTGGCGTACTCATCATTACTCCCTGCGCCTCTATGTGCAGATCCAGTTACTGGCTCAGAGCAGTAGTTGTCTTCGTTCACTTTGAGCAGATTCACGGGATTTCGAGGTAGTTGTCCAGCGTCCGCAGCTTCTTCATTTACCTTATTCATATAGTATTAGCATTTGATTCATATACACTTATTATGAAATTAAAAGAGTTAGTTTATTATCTTAGATGCTCGTGACAGTTTATTCTCTTACATGCTCGTGACCATGTTGACTCCAGTCTTGGGAGAGTTTTTTAGACTGTTAGATTATTATGGGGGACTTAAAGAGATTATTTAATGTTTTTTTTGCTGCTTATTGTTGATTTTTTAAACATTATAATTGAACGAATGAGTAATTAGGTGATGGTTGGCTAGCATAGTTCCAAGATAGGCGCCATCACGACCTGTTAGGATTTAGGGTTGTGACAAGTTAGTATCATAGCTCTAGGTTGCATAGGACTCAATGGTCATGAGCAGGTTCAATTGAGTCTTGCGGATCGGTACGGAGACGTCTGTACTTATCTTCGAGAGGCTGCAAAACTCTTAGGAAACATCTCTATTTTCTCGACCTCTTTCATGCCAATCTATTGATTCTTGAAATCTAAACTCATGTTGTTTCATTCTCTCACAGATGGTGAGGATACGCACTACCGATCAGGGTGACCAGACACCAGCCAGACCCACAAGGGGTCGGGGCTGTGGTGGAGTAAGGGGACCAGCCCGCGCAGCAGCCGGGACAGTATCACAGGATCCCCCTATCGTTCAGGATCAGGTTCCCGCCGATGGTGCTCCAGCGGTACAAACTTAGGAACTGGCAGTGCCTATGGTTATTCCGGGTCTTCAGGAGACCCTGTCTCAGATATTGATGGTGTGTACCAGTTTAGCTCAGGCAATCGCTACGTCTACTACTGCCACTACAACCCAGGTCGGGGGAGGCATTCAGACTCCAGCTGCCCGGACACTTGAGCAGGCTGTACAAGGTATTCAGGCACCGGGGGTAGTCCCAGCCCAACCGGTTGCCCCAGTTCAGGACTATGTGGTTCCTGCTATGCCTAAGGATGAGCAGCGCAGATTGGAGAGGTTCAACAGACTTCAGCCTCCGACTTTGAGCGGTACAAAGGGCGAGGATGCCCAAGGATTTCTAGATAAGTGCCAGAGGATACTACGTACTACGGGTATTTTGGAGACAAGCGGGGTCTCATTTGCTACATTTCAATTTGTTGGTGTTGCTTTAGCTTGGTGGGAGGAATTTGAGAGGCGTAGGCCGGTTGGTTCAATACCACTCACCTGGCAGCAGTTCTCCACGCTCTTTTTGGAGAAGTATGTTCCTCAGCCCCATAGAGAGAAGCAACGCAGACAGTTTGAGTAGCTGCGCCAGGGAGATTTGTCAGTTAATCAGTACGAGATGAGGTTTTCTGAGTTGGCTAAACATGCTTCAGAGTTAGTCCCTACTGACAGGGAAAGGATCAGGAGGTTTGTAGATGGTCTCACATTCAACTTCGAATTTTGATGATCAAAGAGAGAGTGTTTGGAGATACATTGAGCAGGTAGTTGACATTTATCGGGACATTAAGTCGGTTCGTAGGCAGGAGCGTGAGGAGAGGGAGACCAAGAGGCCTCGGGGATCAGGTAGCTTCAGTGGTTCCCCTTCTAGAGGGCAGTTTCAGCACAACAGAGGTCGTCTATTTAGAGCTCCACAACCAGTTCACCCAGCTTACAGTGGTGTATCTTTGGGGAAGGGTCCTCCCAACTCTCATTAGGGCCGTTCATATTTTAGTGCTCTTCCATCTCAAAGCTCCGCCCGAGCATCATCTTATCAGAGTTCTTCTATGCATGGTTCATCTGGTGGTTATCATGGTGGCATGGGTTCTCGTCATTTTTCATCTCCAGCTCTAGGTGGTTGTTATGGGTGTGGAGAGTTCGTACATGAGTGGAGGCAGTGTCCCCGTCATCCTGGTGGTTCATGTCAGCAGAGGGTTCAACCCTCAACTTCAGCCCCAGTCACTTCACCACCTACTCAGACAGCCAGGGGTGGTGGTCAGGCAGCAAGAGGCCGCTCTAGAGGGGGAGGTCGAGCAGGTGGAGGCCAGCCATATATTTATGCACTTCCGGATAGGCCTGATGCTATGGACTCAGATGCGGTGATTACAAGAACTATCTCAGTTTGTCACAGTGATGCTTTAGCTTTATTTGACCCTGGTTCCACGTACTCGTATGTTTCATCTTATTTGCCCACTTTATGAATATGCCCCATGATTCTTTAGTTACGTCTGTTCATGTTTCGACTCCGGTGAGTGATACTATTATTGTGGACCGTGTGTATCGGTCATGTCTTATATCTATTGGGGGCCTGGAGACCCAAGTGGACTTGATGTTACTCAGTATGGTTGATTTTGATGTAATTCTGGGCATGATTGTCACGCTAAGACCGTGAACCTAGCTATGCTCGGAGTTCTGAGAGTTGAGTGGAGAGGGTCTATAGAGCATGTGCCTAGCAGAGTGATTTCTTATTTAAAATCTCAGCGTATGGTTGAGAAAGGGTGCGAGTCTTATCTTGCTTTTGTGAGGGATGTTAGTAGTGGGACTCCTTCTGTTGATTCTGTTCCTGTAGTCCGTGATTTTTTGGACGTATTTCGTGCAGACCTGCCAGGCATGCCACCTGATAGGGATATTGATTTTGGTATTGACTTGGTGCCAGACACTCAGCCTATCTCTATTCCACCTTACTGCATAGCACCAGCGGAGTTGAAAGAATTGAAGGAGCAACTTCAGGAACTCTTAGATAAGGGGTTCATTCGGCCTAGTGTGCCGCCTTGGGGTGTGCCGGTGTTGTTTGTGAAAAAAAATGATGGTTCGATGCTCATGTGCATTGATTATAGACAGCTGAATAAGATTACAGTGAAGATTCGGTATCCTTTGCCTCGTATTGATGACTTATTTGATCAGCTTTAGGGAGCTAAGGTGTTCTCCAAGATTGACTTGAGGTCGGGGTATCACCAGCTGAAGAGTGGGGATTCCGACATTCTGAAAATTGCTTTCAGGACCAGATATGGTCATTAAGAGTATCTGGTTATGTCATTTGGGCTGACCAATGCCCCAGTCGCGTTCATGCAATTGATGAACAGTGTGTTCAGCCATACCTTGATTCGTTCATCATTGTGTTCATTGATGACATCCTGGTTTATTCTCGTAGCCAGGAAGAGCATGCTCAGCACTTGAGGGTTGTGTTACAGAGGGTGAGGGAGGAGAAGCTTTATGAAATTTTTTCCAAGTGTGAGTTTTGGCTTGGTTCAGTAGCTTCCTTGGGGCACGTGGTGTCTAGTGAGAGTATTCAGGTTGATCCGAAAAATATTGAGGCGGTGCAGAGTTAGCCCAGACCATCCTCAGCTACGGAGATTAGGAGTTTCCTTGGTTTGGCGGGACATAAGGATTCTCTTCTATTGCTTCACCATTGACCTGATTTACCCAGAAGGGTGCTCCATTCAGATGGTCCGATGAGTGTGAGGAGAGATTTCAGAAGCTCAAGTCAGCATTGACCACAACTCCGGTATTGGTTTTGCCTACTGGTTCAGGTTCTTACACAGTCTATTGTGATGCTTCTACAGTTGGCTTAGGAGCGGTATTGATACAGGACGAAAGGTGATTTCCTACGCGTCTAGACAGTTGAAGGTGCACAAGAAGAACTACCCAGTGCACGATCTTGAGTTAGCTGCCATTGTTCATGCCTTAAAGATTTGGCGGCATTACTTGTATGGGGTACAGTGTGAGATTTTCACTGACCATCATAGCTTGCAGTATCTGCTGAGGTAGAAGGATTTGAATTTGTGGCAGAGGAGATGGTTGGAGCTTCTCAAGGATTATGACCTTACTATTTTGTATCACCCGGGAAAGGCCAATATAGTGGCCGGTGCCTTGAGTCGCAGAGCCGAGAGTTTGGGGAGTCTAGCTTACCTTTCAATAGCAGAGCGACCTTTAGCACTTGATGTTCAGGCTTTAGCGGGTCAGTTAGTGAGATTGGATTTGTCAGACCCTCTGCGAGTATTAGCTAGCATGGCTTCCCGGTCTTCTCTCTATGATCAGATTAGAGCTCGACAATATGATGATCCGCATTTGTTAGTACTTCAGGATAGGGCTCGTCGGGATGATGCCAGGGATGTGACTATCGGTGAAGACGGTGTTATGAGGATGCAGGGTCGTATTTGTGTGCCCAATGTGGATGGTCTTCGAGAGTTGATATTAGCAGAGGCTCACATCTCGCGGTATTCCATTCATCCGGGTGCCACGAAGATGTATCAGGATCTGAGACAGCAGTATTGGTGGAGGCGGATGAAGAGGGATATTTTTGAGTATGTAGCACGGTGTCTCAACTGCCAGCAAGTCAAGTATGAGCACCAGAGACCAGGTGGATTACTTCAGAGGTTAGATATTCCGGAGCGGAAGTGGGAGCAGATTACTATGGACTTTGTAGTTGGGCTTCCACGGACTTCGAAGGGTTTTGATGCTCATTGGGTCATTGTGGATAGATTGACCAAGTCCGCGCGCTTCATTCCTGTTGGTACTTCTTATACTTCAGAGCGATTAGTTGGTATTTACATTAAGGAGATTGTCCGATTGTATGGAGTTCCGATTTCTATTATTTCTGACAGAGGTACTCAGTTCACATCTCATTTTTGGAGGGCCGTACAGAGAGGTATGGGTACTGATGTAGAGTGTAGCACTACATTTCATCCTCAGACCGACGGGTAGTCGGAACAGACTGTTCAGATTTTGGAGGATATGTTACGGGCTTGTGTGATTGATTTTGGTGGTTCATAGGATCAGTTTCTGCCACTAGCGGAGTTTGCATATAATAACAGCTACCAGTCTAGTATTCAGATGGCCCCGTATGAGGCTTTATATTGTAGGAGGTGTATATCTCTGGTTGGTTGGTTCGATCTTGGTAAGGCTAAGTTACTAGGCACAGATTTGATTCAAGATGCATTAGAGAATGTGAAGTTGATTCAGGAGCGACTTCGCACGGCGCAGTCTAGGCAGAAGAGCTATGCAGACCGGAAGGTCCGGGATGTGTCTTTTATGGAAGGTGATAAGGTACTGCTGAAGGTATCACCCATGAAGGGTGTTATGAGGTTCGAAAAGAGAGGAAAGATGAGTCCACAGTTTATTGGTCCTTTTGAGGTACTTCAGAAGGTTGGAGAGGTGGCTTATAGACTTGCCTTGCCACCCAGCCTATCAAGTGTTCATCCGGTATTTCATGTGTCGATGCTCAGTAAGTATGTTGGTGACCCGTCTCATATGTTAGACTTCAGCACAGTTCAGCTCGAGGGTGATATGTCATATGAGGTAGAGCCAGTAGCAATTTTAGCTCGCGAGGTCAGAAAGTTGAAGTCCAAGGATATAGCTTCAGTAAAGGTACAGTGGAGAGGTAAGCCAGTGGAGGAGGCTACTTGGGAGACCGAGCGGGAGATGCAGAGCAGATATCCACTCTTGTTTGGGACTCCAAGTATGTTTCTAGACCCGTTCGAGGATGAACGTTTGTTTAAGAGAGGGAGAATATAACGACCTGTCGGTCGTTACGTAGAACTTGCATTATAATTATTGTTATTGCGTCGTCATAACTTGGTTAAACTGTTCTTAATGTGTTAGAGTTGGTAGGCTCGGAATCGGAATAATTATAATGAGAATTTAGTCACTTAGTCTTTAAAAATAGCCTTAGAGTTGGAAAAGTCAACTGAGAGTTGACTAATTGGTAAATGACCTCGAAATACGTATTGTATGGTTCGGATAACTTCGTTAGGTGATTTGGGACTTAGGAGTGTGTTCAGAATATTTTGTGATGTCCAGTGTAGAATTATGCTTGAATTGGCGAAAGTTAGTTTTTGGTAATTTCCGGTCGGCAGTGGAAATTAGGCTATCGGGGTCGGAATGGAATTCCGATAGTTGGAACAGGTTCGTAATGTCATTTTGGATATGTCTAAAAATTTCAGGTCAATCAAAGTTGTTTTGTATAGTTCGACATCGTTGGTGGATTTTTAGAAATTTCACAGTTCTTAGGATTGAATTTGATGTGATTTTGGTGTTTTGATGTTATTTTTAGTGTTTCGGGAGTGCAACTAAGTTTGAATGATCATATATGATATGTTGGTATATTTGGTTGGGGCCCCGAGGTGCTCGGGATTGATTTCAGGTTGTTAACGGGAAGTTCGGAGTTGGAAATATGCAACAAATCTGCTGCTGGTGCACCACTGCTGGTGTGGTCGCACCTGCGGAAGGAGGACACAGGCACGAGGTCCGCAGGTGCGAAGTCCTTGTGCAGGTGCGGATTTGGTTGTTCGTGAAGGGGTCGCAGGTGCAGACAAGTGGTCGCACCTGCGGAAGCGTAGGTGCGAAGAAGCAACCGCAGGTGCGAAAATCGAGGGTTAAGTCATATGCGCAGATGCACACCTGAGACCGCAGGTGCGCTAATAAGGTCGCAGGTGCGGAACCCCTAGGCAGAAAGTATAATTTAAAACCCTCCGCGACCATTAGACCTTCTAACACCATTTTTGAACGGGAAAAGAGCTTGGAGGCGATTTTAAAGAGGGGAAATTAGTGTTCTTCGTTGAGGTAAGTATTTTGGACCCTAAAACTCGATTATAGGTGATTAAGGAATATAATATCAGTGTTTAATTCAAGAAAAGCAGTAGAAAAATGTGGAGTTAAGGCTTTAGATTATGAGACTTTTAGGGGTCGATTTGAGGGGTCAAACGAACTACGATTTTAGCGTTCTTTATATGTACAGACTCGTGAGATAATAAAGAACATTTTGGTATAAAATTTTCGAGTTTTGAGATGCGGGCCCGGGTCGGGTTTTGACTGAATTCGGGTTTTATGCTAAAATTGGTACTTTTCAATTAGAATTCATTCCTTAAGCATAATTTGATGATAAAAATCTGAACTTGGTAGATTTGGAGCGCTCGGAAGTTGATTCGAGAGGCAAGCGGGTTGCAGAGTAGCTTTTCGGGCTAGTTTGAGGTAAGTAATGTCTTTAAATCCTGTCATGAGGGTATGAAACCCCGGACTATGCATCATTTCACGGATTTTGGAATGCAAAGATTGGGAATTTGGAAATATATTCCTTTTCAGGAAACTATTGAGTTGTGAACCCGATTTTAAAGCCTATGCTTAGTAGTATTGATATATTTTGATATAATTTGGGTTGTAAGCCATGTTTGGGGCCTAGTGCCAATCCGTTTACCCCTTGGGGGCTGTTTTTACTATTTTCCTCACTTGATATGTTATGATTTCCACTTAGTCTTTTCTTGATAATTGTTTTGACACTCAGAGTATTTTGATATTATTTCTTGAAAAAAAATGAAACACTGTTTTGGGTCGAGAACCTGGTATAATGATGGCCCGAGTGGCATGTTGAGAGTATCTGACTGAGTGAGGTTGCAGGCCAATATTGTGAGGATATTATGATACGAGAGAGGCTGAGGGTCAATATTGTGAGTGATATATGCCATGATGTGTCCGGTCGTGGGCCAATATTGTGAGTGATTTATGCCATGATGTGGCTTGTTATAGCGCTTGAACTGTAGGAGCCCCTCCGAAGTCTGTACACCGCCAGTGAGCGCAGGTACCTACTGAGTGCGGGTGATACCCGCGGTGCTGATACTGAGTGACTGTGAGGTTTCCCGCTGGGCTGATATGACTGTGAGGTTGCCCGCTGGGCTGATACTGAGTGATGGTGAGGTGCTGAGGGAAATTGTTACGAGAAATGATTATGGCCCGAGGGGCAGATTTATGATGATTTTACTGAGTTTTTGACTGTGATTCACTTCATTTTTTCAAACTGATTTTACTGAGAGTTTTACTGAGATATATTGAAATCATACTTGTTTCAAAGGATTTCTGGAAATTGGTTTTCGAACTTATGTATTTGATGTATACTTTATGGTGACTTGATGTTTTACTGTTTTGTGAATTGGTGTATCCGTGCTATGTGTTTCGTATTTCTCATACTGTGATTTATTTTCATTACTACTGAGTTGGCGTACTCATCATTACTCCCTGCGCCTCTGTGTGCAGTTCCAGGTACTGGTTCGGAGCAGTAGCTGTTTTCATTCCCTTTGAGCAGATTCACAGGATTTCAAGGTAGCTGTCCAGCGTCCGCAACTTCTTCGTTTCTCTTCCTCATATAGTATTAGCATTTGATTCATAGGCACTTATTATTACATTATCAGAGTTATTTTCTTAGATGCTTGTGACCATGCTGGCTCCAGTCTTGGGAGAGTTGTTTAGAATGCTAGATTATTATGAGGGCGTAAAGACTTAAAGAGATTATTTAATGTTTTGTTTGCTGCTTATTGTTGATTTTTGAAACATTATAATAGAACGAATGAGTAATTAGGTGATGGTTGGCTAGCCCAGTTACACGATAGGCGCCATCACGACCTGTTAGGATTTGGGATCGTGACACTAATGCTTCAATAAAAATAGAAATTAGAGCTAATTTGCTTAAGGTGGTACCATTTATGCTTGAAGAAACGACGTTGAAACATCAATAACGAGTGCCACAGAATCCAAACCTATGTGAAACTCACCCAAGCCCCTCGGGACCCCTTTCGAACATACCAACAAGCCCCACAACATAATATGAACTTATTTGAGGCCTCAAATCACACATAACAACATCGAAACGACAAATCGAATCTCAATTCGAAGTAGAATGAACTTTCAACTTTGAACTTCCAAAACTCGCACCGAAACGTATCAAAATCACCCGGAATGAACCCAAATTTTGCACACAAGTCCCAAATGACATGACGAAGCTATTCAAATTCCCGAAACCAAAATCCGAACCCGAAATCATCACATTCAACTCCCGATCAAACTTATGAACTTTCCAAACTTTCAAATTTCTAACTTTCACCGTTTAGGGCCGAATCCTTCCATAAATATCTAAATGCAAATCCGGGCATACGCCCAAGTCCAAAATTACCATCTAGACCTAACGGAACCATCAAAACTCTATTCCGATGTCAAATTTACAAAAGTCAAACTTGGTCGACTTTCCAACTTTAAGCTTTAATCATGAAATTCATTCTTCCAAATAGAATCAGAATAACTTGAAAACCAAAACTGATGATTCACATAAGTACTAATACATCATACGGAGCTACTCATACCCTCAAAATATCAAGTGAATAAATTCTCAAAACGACCAGTCAGGTCGTTACAATTTGAAATCCCAAATCAAGAAAATTTTTACTATGTTAAAGCCTGCGAACCATAACACCAAGTAAGGAATTCTGTTAATACATGAGAAGGTGTTAAGAACTTTTAGATTTTTTAGTTTTAGCAGGGTCGCTTTACAGTTACACTCGAGTTAATTATCTTATTCCTACATGTTTTAGACCTGTGATGCATTTTACCTTATAGCGCTTTTGGTTTTATTTTAACTTATTTTGAGTATTTATGCATTTATTTCAAAAACAAGTTACGATGTCGTAAAATTGTTTGTTTTATTCACATAGCAAATCGTGCAACGTGAAACGCACTCGCAATTTGCAATATGTTTATTATTGCTATTTGAAGTTGATGGTCAAGTCGTGCGAATGCGCAATTGAACTTTGGATTAACGTATCATAGATATGTCACGAGAACCGTACTCATAACTATGAAATTTATATAACATGCCTAAGTGCATACTAGCGATTGTGAGTTATTCCTCCTAATTTTGATATTATTGTAAGGCATGAGAATTATGGAATGAATTTGTGGGGAACAATGTATGATTGTGATCCTATTGGGCTTGACAAGATTTATTTTTTGCCCAAACTAAGTATAATATCAAATAGCCTCTGAAGCCTCTTTTTTCATCCCAATTTCTTGTGCAAAAGTTTAGTCAAAACCCAATCCCTCTTAATTCAAGGTCCTCCCAACGGCCCAAGTTGTTATCCCTAAGTCCAAACTTTATTTTTCAATCTCGGTCAGCAGACATGGTTCATATTCTCCTTAACACATTTCAAATGGTTTTATCTCAAACTTAATAAATGAAACATCACCTTCTGATATCAAAATCTAGGTACCAAGCCAATGTAACAGTGCAATCGAGCAAAATAAGAGAAGAACATAAGAAATAAAAAGAAGAGAGAGGCAAAATTGAGAGAGAGATGAGGGAAAAGACAGCTCATATCCAATATAATATTCTGAATGGATATTTTGAATGCCTGCTATTTATAAGACTAAAACATGCTAAAGAAAAAGCAAATGGTAAATTATGAAATGTAAAAAGTGTGACTCAAGTGATAACCACTTTTCCCGCCAAAATATTTAACTAGCTTTCAAAATCATAATGGCCAATTTGTGTATCAATACCCCCCCGGTTGAAGAACACCCTTTTCCCCAAGGGTGAAGGAAGGAAAGTGAGCCTTAAGTGCGGACACGAGCTCCCAAGTGGCATAGGATGCATTCAAACCTGTCCATTTCACCAGGCACTAGGCAACAACCTAATTGCCTTTCTTGATCAACCTCCTCTCAAGGACTTGCTCGGGAGCGGGGTAATAATGACTGGCCAAATCAACCACCGGAGGATGCACTATCTCAGTGGGTATCTCATGACAAAATTTGAGCTGGGAGATGTGAAAAGTAGGATGGATTAGAACTTCAGGAGGCAGAAGCAACTTGTAGGCAACAACACCGCTCTTTTCAATAATAGGATATGGGCCAAAGTAGCGATATATCTGTTTATGGTAAGGGAAGGTGTACAAGGAAGATTGTTGATAGGGCTTAAGCTTCACATAAACCCAGTCACCTGCTTGGAAATGCCTGTCAAACCTATGAGCATTGGCCTGAGACTGCATTTTCTACTAAGCTCAAGCGAGGTGAAACTTTTCTAGTTGGATTTTGAATTCACGCAACAAGGAGATGTCCTCATTAGAAGCAACATATAAGTCACCTGGTAAATAAGGCAAATTCAAAGGAACCATAGAGAAGTTCAAAAGGAGAGGTTTGTATAGCAGAATGTGGACTAGTATTGTACCACCATTTAGAAAGGGAAAGAAAGAGGGGTCAATTTGTGGGTGAGTCTGTGCAAAAATATCATAGGTAGGTTTCTAAACATCTTTAAGGACCTCAATTTGGCCATCAGTTTGTGGGTGGTAGGCAATAGAAGTATTCAAAGTGACATCCTGAGTAGTGAGGAATTCCTTCCAAAAATAGCTAATAAATATGGGATCTCTATAACTAGTAATAGAAGCAAGAAATCTATGGAGCTTAAAAATAGTGTCCATAAAGATGGTAACAAAGGACTATTTAGTGCAGGGATGACACAAGGCAATAAAATGAGCATGCTTAGTTAGTCGATCAACTATGACTCATATAACATACTTGCCTTTAGACTTGGGGAGACCTTCAATGAAATCCATGGTAATGTCAGCCCAAGGAAGAACGGGTATGGGTAGGGGTTGTAGAAGACTAGGACAAGCCCGAATGTCATATTTGTTTCTTTGGCATACAGAGCATTTATGAATAAAGTTGATGATATCATTTATTATCCCCTACCAATAAAAATAAGTGAGAACTTTCCTAGTGGTAGAATCAATCCTGGAGTAACCACTAGAGGGAGAGGAATGCCAGAGAGTAAGGATTTTGGAGTAACCACTAGAGGGAGAGGAATTCCAGAGATTAAGGATTTTGGATCTTAGTACAGCATCATTTCCAACTAGTAGTTTTCCGTTCATTCTAAGCTGGTCATTCAGCCAGGTGAAGTTTTTCTGAGGCTGTTGTTGTAAGGAAGTAATGAGAGACTGAAGCTCTGGATCAGAATGCCAACTTGCGTGGATTTCTTTCCATAATTAGCTTGGACTGAAGATAACCTCATCACCATGAGTGTTTCACCTTGAACTCTAGATAAAGCATCTGCAGCCACATTTTATTTACCTTGTTTGTATGAACTTCAAATCAAAAGGTAGAAGTTTGGCTAACCGTCATATTTGGGAATCAGTGTGTAACTTTTGCTCCAATAAATACTTCAATGCCTTTTTGTCAGTTCTGACAATAAAGTTCTGGATGAGAAGATAATGTGACCATTTGGTCACAACAAAGACCAAAGCTTGGAGTTCCCTTTTATAAACAAATAGAGCAGCATGCCTAGGTGCTAGGCCTTTGCTGATGAAAGTTATGGGGTGATTATTATGCGTAAGAATTGCTCCAATTTCAGTGCCACTGGCATTAGTTTCAGCAACAAAAGATGAGGAACAGTCAGGCAAAGCTAGGACAGGTGCAGTAGTTAAGGCTAGTTTAAGTGCAGAGAAAAATTGATGCAGCATCAGTCCATAAAAAGTTGTCTTTCTTTAGCAGATATGTCAAAGGTCGACTGATAAGGCCATATCCCTTGATGAATTTCCTGTAGTAACTATCCAAACCAAGGAATCCCATTAATTGTTTAACATTGACTGGGGTAGTCCACTGCTGGACTACCTGTTATTTTCCTTGGATCAGTAGCGACACCTTGAGCTGAAATGAAGTGACCTAAGTACTCCACACTTGACACCCAAAATACACATTTTGAATGTTTGGCCAAGAGGCTGTTCTGCACCATCAACTTAAAGATTGTTTGTAAGTGTAGGAATGATCTTGCAAAGTCCTACTGTATACTAGGATATCATCAAAGAAAACAAGTACAAACTTCCTCGAGAAATCCTGAAAAACATGATTCATCAAGCATTGAAAAGTGGATGGGGAATTGGTGAGGCCAAAAGGCATAACCAAGTTCTGATAATGTCTCATGTGAGTTTTAAAAGCGATTTTTGAAACATCCTTAGGAACCATTCTGATTTGGTGGTATCTGAATCTAAGATCAATCTTAGAAAATATAGAATCACTTGTTAATTCATCTAGAAGATCATCATGATAGGGATAGGAAACTTATCTTTAATAGTGCACTGATTTAATTCTTTGTAATCAATACATAATCTCCAGATTCCATCCTTTTGTCCCACCAATACTACAGGTTAAGAAAAAGGGTTGTTGTTATATTGCATGACCCCTTGTTGCAGCATCTATTTAATTAGCTTTTCAATTATGTCTTTCTTAATGGAAGAATATTTGTAAGGTCTTATGTTGACTGGTTTGGTTCCTGGCTATAAAGGAATTCTATGATAATATGCACCCTTTTGTGGTGGCAGTGTGGTAGGTTCTGAGAATGACTCTTTATAGATATCAAGGAGCGTACTGATTAGTTGAGGTAGTGTTGCATCATTAGCAGATGCAAGGCATACAGAAGCCCTTCATCCTCAGCATCAGAAGAGAGAATATCAATCATGACTTTCAGCATAAACAACTGAGCCTCATCACCTTGATCTTTGTTAACAACCTTAAGACTAGAGAGTCTGCAATTTTCTGATACTCCCTTCAAAATGTGTTGCTTGCCCTGATAATTAAAGGTCATGGTGAGGGCAAAGTAGTCCATTGTGATTGTACCTAATGTCTTTATCCATAGTGTTTCTAATACCATATCATATCGACCAACTGTAAACACAACAAGATCTGACATATAAGTAGTGCCTTCCAACATCTATTGAAAATTCTGTACCATCCAAGATATTGCTTCCAATGTGTTGTTTCCGAAACTAACATAACTAAACTTAGTAGGTAAAATAGTTCATCCTAGATTCTTTGTTGATGTTGAGTCTACGAAATTATGGGTACTACCCCCATCCAATAGAATTTGAATGGGTAGTTTGTTACTATAATATGTTACATGTATAGTTTGAACTCCCTAAATACCAGCTAGAGCACATAATGAGATGTGTGGGTGATCACTCTCAGCAGTAGTCTATTCTTCAGGAGGTAGTTCAGTATCATGCTGAATGTTTCCTTCTTCCTCAGAATGAGGCTTCTGATGACTCAAGCTCCAATATGTACATTCTATTTAGGAAGATTACATTTGTGGCCAACAGAGTATTTTTCTTCACAAAAATAACTTATTCCTTGTGTCCTCTTTGCTTGCATCTCAACTGGAGATATGGTCTTTTTGTTCCTAGGTACTACATCATTGGTAGCTCATATCGACCAACTGGAAACACAATAAGATCTGACATATAAGTAGTGCCTTCCGAAAATTCTGTACCGCCCAAGATATTGTTTCCAATATGTTGTTTCCGAAACTAACATAACTCAACTTAGTAGGTAAAATAGTACATCCTAGATTCTTGTTGATGTTGAGTCTATGAAATTATGGGTACTACTCCCATCTAATAGAATTTGAATTGGTAGTTTGTTACTATAACATGTTACATGTACATTTTGAACTCCCTAAATACCGGCTAGAGCAGACAATGAGATGTGCGGGTTATCACCCTCAGCAGTAGTCCATTCTTCAGGAGGTAGTTCAACATCATGTTGAATGTTTCCTTCTTCCTCAGAACGAGGCTTCTGATGACTCAAGCTCCAATACATACATTCTATTTAGAAATATTACATTTGTGGCCAACAGAGTATTTTTCATCACAAAATAACTTAGTCCTTGTGCCTTCTTTGCTTGCATCTCAACTGGAGATGTGGTCTTTTTGTTCCTAGGTACTACATCATTGGTAGCAACAGATAACGTCAACCTTGGTGCAGGATCCACTACTTGGTATGATGTATTACGAACAACTGGACTCTCATAAGAGTTTCTCCTAGCAGCAGCACAAGTAGTAGAGTGTTTGTGAACTCTGGCATTTGCAGCTAGAGTAGCTTCAGCAAGTCTAACTAACATACAGGCCTTAGCCAGTGTCTTGGGCTCGTGCATACATCATGATAGGATTCACTAATTCCTCCTTTAAACCACCAAGGAAACAAGATATAGCCTGCTCAACTATTAGATTTCAGTGAGCCACTAATCTATCAAAAGAAAATTGGAAATATCTTAAGACCCCGTTCGTTTCAGTTATTTAAGTTCAAGCATCAGATCATAGAATTCACCACTAAAGGTTTAGATGAGCTCAACTATGTACTCGTCCCACGCAGGTAACACGAGTAAATTCCTACACTTAAGGTAGGACTGATGCCAAGCTAATGCTTCATCATCGAGGTTCATAGACATTAATCTCACTCTCTGATTGAGAGGAGTTTCATCCCCGGAAAAATACTATTCAATTCTATACAGCATCTCTTCAAATTCTCTACATTAAAACGACAAAAAACTAAGTTATGATTTCGAGTAGCATTAGCACAATAAGGGTTAGGACCTAGAATACCCTGACCTGATTGGAGACCCTTGTCCCTAGCAGTCAAGGTAGAGGCATTATCCTTTGATTGTTGAATCAATTGCAGACCATTGAAGGAGTTTTGAGAGGACTCACCATCTGCACAAGTTCAGCATGACGTTTTTCCAAATCATCTCTTAATTCCTGCTATTTTTGTGCCAACTATGCTCGCATATGTAGGTGTTGAGCTGCTAGATCCTCGTATTACTCCCGCAAATCCATGGGTTGATAACCAGTCACAACATCAACAGCTCATCGTGGGCCCATCGTCTATCAAGCTCTGGTACCAAAATATAGGTACCAAGACAATGTAACAGTTCAATTGAGCAAAATAAGAGAAGAACATAAGAAATAAGAATAAGAGAGATGCATAATTGATAAGGAGATGAGGGAAAAGAGAGCTCAAATCCAATATAATATTCTGAATGGTTTACATTTTGATTGCTTGCTATTTATAAGACAAAAATATGCTAAAGAAAATGCAAAAGGTAAATGTTGAAATGTAAAAAGTGTGACTCAAGTGATAACCATTATTCCCGCAAAAACATTTGACTAACTTTCAAATCCTAATTGCCAATTTGTGTATCACCTTCCTATCACTATACATTTATTTTAAATTCATAATAAACTAAAATATACATCTCATCCAAACGTCTCAACAATCAAAACAACTGATAAGGGAAATTAAACCACCAACAAATCATCGAAGACAACTAGACACATGATATCACTATAAAATTCATATCAAACAAAACCAACAAGAAATATACAATTTAAAGAGATATGACTGGAGCATGGCAATTAGCATTATAAAAACTAAAAAGAAGAAGAGGGACTTTGTAATTAATCTGAATATTTGAGTTTTACTACAGGAAAATCCAAAAGAAAACAAACGTACAACAAATGCTCTGTTCCAAATGAACGTGAAACAATAAACTCCGATTGAAAATTTGTCGGGAAATTGAGCCATGACCAGAATTCAAATAGAGAACTCATTTGCGGCGACCTCGAGCACAGAATATCAACGGGATTCATGGAAGATTTTGTAGTTGTTTTAAAGGCGTTTTGAGGCGGTATTGCAGCTAGTTTTGAGCTTGAGTTTTCAGGCTACTCCATGGCTAGAAATGGAGTTCCAATGGTGATTTTTGTGAGGTGTAGATACTTTTTTTTTTAAAAGGAAGATGAATACCGGTAGAGGTTGCTCTTAGCCAAGAAGAAGAAGATCGCTCTATCAAACTCCATATATGTTTCATCATTTTCCCTCTAACTCAATATCTATCCCTTTTTTGTGTGTTATGTGTGTGTTTATATAAGATATATGAGGAAGGAATGAGCTGGAAGGAGACGGGTGGGTATGAGTTTTGTGTGTGTGTGTGTTGGTGAGGGAATTAATGTGTGAGTGAGGTGTATGAAAGAGATATGTTCATGTACAATGAGAGCTACGAGAGGAATGAAAAAAATGAAAATCAATTATGTTGACAAGAAACAAAGTTAGATTGCCAAAGTGCTATGCACATATTGAATGAACGTTATGTATATCCAAAATGTAGGCATGTGAGTTAAAAGGAAAACAAAAGAATGCCTAGGTGTAAAGAAAAATAGAAAATGGCCAGGAAAGTGGCGTGAATCATGTTAATTGATCTTGCCAGATTTATTAAGGTAGAATCTTGCAATGTGACACTTATACGTTAGATCTTCTTTTGGTTAATTTTTTTGTCCTTTTATTCTAATTGATAAAATAAAAATTCCACTACTACTCAACTAAAATAACAAGATAAAAATTCTAACTACATAGTATTTATTTCGTAAAAGCATCTAAATTAAAAACTGCACTAAACTAAATAAAGCTATTTTTCTTTGTAAATGAAGATAAAACTTATACTAAAAATGCGTGTCTTTTTATCATTTTCAATTTTCTTAAGTAAAACCGATAAAAAGGTTTAAAAAAACCTAAAATTTGTAGATTAAACTTAAAAATGTTATATACTAAAAATAGTGAATCATCTAAGAGAGAATCAGGACGCGTGTAGTTCAAGGAGAGTGATGGAATGATGATCTGGAGAGTCGATCGCGGTTCCATCGAGGCTTTGATCTGCGGTCAAATTTATTACATCCAAATGAAAAGAAAATTTACATTAAATAAAAGGAAAATACAAGATCTTCTCTACTCTTTGTGTCATATGTCTTGTATCTTCACTTGAGATCTCGTAAATCTGCATTTGAAGGTTTATGCCTTGAGTTTGAAGCTCGCTGACCCGCATTTGGAGGTGGTTACTTTCAGCTTGGGGCTTGTTGACCCGCATTGGATGATAGGTGATCACGCTCAAATATGTCTAACAAAAGACTAAGCGGGCGTTGCAAATATAATCTGGGGTATTATGCCCAGAGTCGATCCCACAGGGAATTAACGTATCAATCAAGTCGTTAGAATATACAACTTTTACTCAATCAATTATCTCAAGACTTTTTGAATATAAATTGGTGATGTTTTACTAATTATACTGACAATAATAATAACTAACAATTACAAACAATGTGTTGTATAATTATGATAAAGGTCTAAGGTTATGGTTTCCCCCGTTGGTGAACTACTTCTCGGATATTTCATATAACTTGATTAATTATCTCTATCAATCATGAACACTCTATCTACCATAATTCTCTCTCAAGTAATTATGATAATTTACTAGACGCACTCTCTCAAGTTACGCTAGCTAGATTGCATTACAGTTCACTTTAGATTGCACCCGAAGTATCGTTATTTCTAATCCAACTTCTAAACCCTCGGTTATGACGTTCGTCTATACTCCGGGAGTGGTGTTGTTCAAACAATTACCTAAATATGCACTCTCTCTCAAGTAGATACATACTAAATAGGCACAACTAATTGATGACCATTCAATTAACTACAACAAGAACGTAGTTGAACAAATAGAGATGAACTATCAACCAAACTATATTAATATCACCATAAATTTATCCACCAACGGGTTCCACCAAACCCTAGATTAAGAAAATTAGCTACTCATATTCATAAGAATTAATTCTAAACTAACTTGCATAATTGAATTACAGAGTAATGAAATAAGAGCTATAAAAATCAATGTTTGCTTCACTGAGTAGTAATCCACAGGTTTTTTTTCACTTTAATGGATTCCTTCCTTTCAAGTTGTGTTTTTGGGTCTATTTATATGTTTATGACAAACCCTAAACATGTAGGAGACTTCTATTCAAACCGGAAAACACTTAAAATCTTCAAAAACTCGAATTGGACCAGACCAGGGACCTGGATTATGACCCAAACGCCTGGATAAAGCCAGACCAAGCCTGGCGTTATGGCTATAACGCCTGGATAAAGCCAGGTTAGGCCTGGCCTTAAGGCTCAAACGCCTGGATAAAGCCAGGCCAGGCCTGGCCTTAAGACTCAAACTCTCGGCTATAGCCCGGTGCACTCCTCTTCACCTCTTGAGCATATTTTTGATGTTTTTGCATCCATTTAGCTCGGCTTCCATCTCCAATTCACCTACACATGAAATAGACTCCATTATGCACATAAAAAGTGTATTTTTATCATTAACGCACATAAAATGTATGGCGTATAATGTGTTAAACCATGAATTCTAGCCACACATCAACACCCCACACTTAAACATTTGCTCGTCCTCGAGCAATAAAACTACATTCATGTACACAACTTATTAAGCAAATCCCTTAACACGTTATACACAGAATATTTAAAATAGTTCACGCACAACGGTGTGACATCCTTGCCTCAATAGTCGACTCACATATACCATGCTTTATTCACAATTCACTCACTACTCTAACATAGAGGTCAACAACATTACCTTTCCTTCATGAATCATGTGCCCTCACCAAATCAAAGAGCTAGTTCCACACAAAATAAAATTTTAATAACACTTAGGAACTCAAGATAGAAAGAATTCACTCGCTCTCAGAAATAATATTCATATGCAACAAAAGATGCACCATAAGCTTGCCCGT